>JAXQQM020085117.1:0-274689 GCA_034641835.2 Pinus albicaulis | reverse complement strand
AAAGGACATTGGTGAGGGGAGAAAGATGTCACCATAAGCTCATTGGTGAGGGGCGAAAAATGTCACCATAAGCTCATTGGTGAGGGTCAAAAGAGCCTTCGTCACCAAAAACTGAACGTCACCAAAAGTGGCGTCGCTGAAAGTATCGGTGTTGTGGTGACATTCAAGATCCGTCACCAATAATGATTTATAATGATGGATAGTGACTGTCCCCATTTCATATGAGCAATGGTGATGGACAACAACCTTTATCACCAAAAAATTGAATGTAACCAAAAGTGGCATCGTCGAAATTATGTGTTGTGGTGACATTCAAGGTCTTTCACGAATATTGATTATAATGACGAGCAGTGACCATCACTATTTCATATGAACAGCAACGATTTTTTGTGGTGGACCTTTAATGACCGTCACTATTGGTGCATATATATGGCGATGTTCGTTGATCGTCACCATTTTATATTTAGTAAGGGTCAAAAAATGTCATGATAAGTTCATTGGTGACATCAAGGTCCGTCACGAATAATGATTATAATAAAAAATAGTGACCCTCACCATTTCATATCAACAACAATGATTTATGGTGACGGACCTTTCATGGTCATCACTATTGATGCCTATATATGGTGGCATTCGTTGACCGTCACCATTTCACATTTTGGTGAGGGTCGAAAAATGTCACCATAAGCTCATTGGTGATGGTCAAAAGAGCATCTGTCACCAAAAATTGATCGTCGCCATTCCCTATGAATATCAGGGCACGATGGAATTCAACCACCAACCTCCTGCTTGTAAAGCAGGTGCTATTCCATTGAGCTAGTACCCTTTAAAGAATTAGACTTTTAAAAATTATATCTTAAAAATTAAAGTCTCGAAAATATTTTATAAAACAAGCAAAACATCTGTGTTTTCGTTGCCATGCCTGAAAACCATGAAAATCTTTGTCGGTAGTAGAATAAGATCTGTTCCTGTTGCTCAAGAACACATACCTTATTAACCATTCTTACTTAACAAAATCTAAAGAGACAACACAACATAAACATACACAAAATTCCCTATCGATATATAATCATAACTGGCTAAGAAGTCTAAAATATGTTCTTAATCAATAAAAAATGTATTTGGAAATATTGTTTCTTCAAATTTAAAAAAGACTATGTTGTATAACACTTCTGTCTATTTGTCCAGGCAATTATATCATAGCATATGTCGCACAATAGTAATTATGGTACATAAAGTAAAAAGACAAATCTGCTCAAGAAAATAGATTTAGAAAAGATCTTTGAAAACTATATATTTGTCATCAAAGCTTTAATTAGTTCAACAACAAACTACTTGGAGTTTGAAAAATTAATATCATTCATAGAAAAAGAACAAGATAATGGCCAGACTCGCTATTCATACAAACATTAAAGCTAGTCACTATTTCCATTGCAGATAACTGAAATTTGGGCAATGGTCTAACATTTAGAGCTGATTAGCGATGAAGACTCGTCAATACCATCAATGTGGGGTGTGAAAAAGATCTTTGGACCTTGTACGTGTACAAGGAATTGAGGATGTACTTCAATTGAGGATTCCAGCAAAAATGTGCACTCATAAGTTATCTCAGTTTTGAAATATGATGGAATTTGTGTTGGGTTGCACAACCATCAATACGGGGTGTGACAAAGAACTCTGGACCTTGTTCATGCATAGGGAATTGAGGATTTCCTTGAATTGAGGATTCCAACACTATGTTTTCATACAGAGACAAAAGTTATGAGGATGAGTTTATTCCTATGACAAAGGCTCAACCTTATCCTACAACACTTGAATTAAATTTGAGGCAGCAAAAACAGTATTGTATGATCCTGGATAGTTGCAAGGGAAGCATTTCAGTTTTGGAGAGATATTCATGTGCTAGAAGTCTTCATGATGGCCATTTGAAAAAATGTGCACTCAGAAGTTATCTCAATTTTGAAGTATGATCGAATTTGTGATGGGTTTCACACCCATAAATGTCGGGCGTGAAAAAAATCTCTGGACCCTTTTCGTGCACAGTGAATTGAGGATGTCCTTGAATTAAGGATTCCATCACTATGTTTTCATGCAAAGACAAAAGTTATAAGGATGAGTTTATTCCTATGACAAAGAATCGACCTTATCCTACAACACTTGAATTAAATTTGAGGCAAAAAAACCAGTACTATATGCTCCCAGATAGTTGCAAGGGAAGCATTTCAGTGTTGCAGAGATATTCATGGGCTGGAAGTCTTTATGATGGCCATTTGCAAAAATGTGCACTCAGAAGTTATCTTAGTTTTGAAGTATGATGGAATTTTTGTTGGGTTGCACACCCATCAATGTGGGGTGTGAGAAAGATCTCTGGACCCTGTTCCTGCACAGGGAATTGAGGGTTTCCTTGAATAAAGACATTGATATAGGATATGAACGGTGGACCTACAACATACCGACTGTGAGGATGAAGGCATGGAGGAGAATGTCACTATGTAGTAGCAGTTCTAGATTGTGTATATAATAAATGCACCGAGGATAGTGCATAAATAAGGGGGGAGGATGTAACATCCCCTATTCAACCCCTATGTTGTATTTACCATGTACATGTGAGATTATTAAGTTGGTGGGTCGGGACATAATTAATTAGGCTGGTGAGTCGGGAGTTGCTTCTAGGGCAATATGCCCATGTGTATGTGTATTTAAGTATTGGGGTTGATGTGTGTATGTGATTTTTATGCTATGAGACTAGAAAGCTTGATATGGTAAATAAGTTTACTTTATTCATATTAATAAATACATAATGGCTATAAGCAGACCTAGACAAGAGTATGTGGGGCTGATGACTCCACAACTAGTAAAGGTGCCTTAATGAAAAAGTAACGTTATAATATAATATTATATTATAATATTAAATAAAGGAGAGATATGTTTATAAAAGGGGGGAATTGGTAACCTAGTCATGCAGGCAAGTGGATTATTGAGTGATTCATGGTTATGGCAACTAGTCGGTGAACCCTATACTTGGGTTCTAGACTAACTGGGGATTATTGTTGGTGAGTCCCATGCTCGAAATATGGAATCAACAACAATTATAGCAATCGGTTGGTGAACCATGGAAGGTGGGCACTGCAGAGGGATTGTCCATCTCGAAGAAGGGTGTGCCACTTGGTTTTTCGAAAAAACAACGAACTGAATTGGTTATGGCTTGGAGGGTGTCTGGAGCCCTAGAGCATCACAGTTGTTGGGTTGGCACCTTGGTTGTTATGGTAGCCTGTAGCCTCAATGTAATGAATGACCACAACTGAAAACACTACTTGCTACAACATCATTAGAAAAAATAAGCTCTAGGAATTTTCCAAAGGATAAACCCCATGCAGCATCAGATAGGCAAGGTGGGGTTTATCAGGTTGCTTCTAGAACTCCATCTTTTCATGCACATTTTAAGCACATATGCCACATCCATATTTTTCCTTCACGTTCAAAGATTAATGTCAACAATAAAGGTAACTATCTTACCAATATCATGAAGCTGCCCTAACGGTGTGTGTAGCAAAGAACATGTGCTTTTGAGGGTTCATTACAGAAATGACAACGGGAATTCTACATGTTTTTGGTATTTTTTTACATCAAAATTTTCCAATTATTATTGTGTAAATGTAAATTCTACAAGATAACAAGAGAAAACTACGTAAGAAGAAATAGACATGAAGAAAAAAACTTCCTGAAAACTATAGAAGAAGAAAAAAACATGAAAAAAAATCTACCTGGTCAAACAAATCATCCCAGAGGTACCTTCCTAGTGGCTTGCCAAAATTTCCATAATACTTGATGTGAAAGAGTTGTGAATGCCCATAGACTATCCCCTTCAACACATAGTGACTCGATAATAAAACCAATATACTTTGATGATCAGAAGGAAAAGGTGGAAAGTCTTCTTTAGAGAAAACCTGTTGTTGGTTTCTGTACCCTAAAAGTTGCTTATCTAGAAAAACCTTGGAATGTATTTCCTTTTCTGCTACTCCTTGATTCTCCCATGCCACCTTTCTAGATAGATCCTCTATAGTTATTTGATAATTAATATCAACCCTGGATGAAGCAGAAACAGTGAAACCATTTTCCAGATCTGAATATTTTGATTCATTATCTTGAAGTTCCAAATATGACGTGACTGCCCCATAAGAACCTGGACCCACATGAGATATAATGTCATTTGAATATGCATTTATTGAAGCTGAAAATCTAGATAAATCACCTGAAGGAGTAGTTGGAAATGAAGGTCTATGTTTATATGGATATGTATTCCACTGTACCCCTATAACTTGAGCACATGCATCTCCTATTAAATATTTCTTAAAAACAATTTACGTTTGAACAAGACTAGTTCCATCAGGGCTAGTTTTATTAGTAACATGTGAAATAGGTGGCCCCATCCCTCCACTAGTAAGAGGAGGTTTGGACTCTCATTTATTGTTATCAATCAGAGGGTCACCTACTAAGGCAAAGACAGTTGACATTGTCTTATACATTTTCAAGTTTTTCATTTCTCCCAATTGGTTTTGTTCTAGAATAGGAACAACGGAGCTGGGTATCATAGCAATAGATCTATCTAAACTTAATTGTTTGTCTGGAAATGAAACAATATTGGTAATTTCAAGGGAAGTTCAGGCAAGGTGGCACCTTCATCTATAAGGAAATAGGACTCAAGGGCTAGATGGTAAGCTGCAAACACTGCATATTGAACAACATGTTTAACTTTTTTCAACTGATCATGACTTGCACCCATAAGCAGAACCCGTGAACATGAACAGAACAAGTCCCATAAATTTTGACTTCAAGAAAAGTGCATATAACATAAGATCAATATGTCACCTAGTTTGGAGATAGTCAACCACATGAGATACTTTCAAGAATGCAATTTTGAGAACATATTTACTTGGAAATATTGTAGAGAGAATATTAGATTGATTTCTAGGTTCCAACCTCCATTTGTGACTAAGAATATCATAGCATACATAATAGAAGTTTCATTTCTACTAGACAGATTAGACTTTCAAAGCATATTAAGCATAAATATAATAATTATTTTAATGACAATGAAATATTTAAAATACACAATGAATCCTAAATAGTTTAACACCTTTGGAATCACCATCCTAGGATGGAAAACATATTTTCAATTTGTATTAGAAATGCGGATTTATTGATTCAAATCAAAATCTGTAGGATAGAGCACTGATCAACAAGAGAAAAAATTTATGCATAAAATAAAAAATAAAGTTGTAAAATACCTTGCTGATTTTGGAGGGAATAGATAGAGTGTGTCCACATGGCCTCCCCACGCCAACTGGAATTTGAGGAGGGCTTCCGCCCCTATTTATCAAATTCCGCCCCCCACGCCCCTGGCTCTCTACAAAAGTACTTGAAAGCCCAAATCATCTCATTTTTAAATTTCATACTTTGAAAAGAAGATTTGAACAACATAAATGAGAATAGCTTAGGGTGGACATGTTTGGTAGAACAACACTGAAAAATAACTTCGGAAAACAGATTTGAAGGGAGGGTGTCAGAACAGAGTTTTTGATAGCACAACAGCACTCAAAACTCTTATTTGTTCTATTCCTTACTCTCCTATATTCTTATGATGGAATCTCATTCATCACCTTGGGGAAGGCATGATCATAGAAATCATGGTGGAAGAAGTGGTAAGGGAGAGGAGATGGTGAAAAAAATAACAGAAATTTCCCATTGATTCCCCTCTGAGGAAGTGTGTCAAAGAAAGATAGAGAAAAAGGAAAAAAATAAGGTGGAAGCTACTTATGAAATTGCATTAAGTGCAAGGAAAATTTTGGATTCATACTTAAGGGGTAAATCCCTTTTGCTTTGGATTCCTAACAACGGGGTTGAGTTTTGTAATCTATCACCCCAAAGATTGAGGCCCAATATCAAAAGAAGCATGAAAAAACATTAGCCAGGGAAGAAAGGAGGGGCATCAAGCATGTTCTCATAGGTTAAAGAAAGGAGCAGCAAGTTCCCTCAACAGTTGAGGAAGTCTGGAAGAGATTAAACTCCAAACTCTTGGAAAGAATGTTTGATTGTGGCAGGAGGGAAGAAACAGATAGTGGAGTTTCCCCTGCCATACATGCATGTGGCATTCCCTTATAGAGTATTATGTCTCTATATTGGCAATTCATGTTTAAAGTGGTGAATGAAGCACCCACGAGTTACAAGAGACAAAATTTCAAAAGTAAGCACCACCATTCTACAAAAGGAGAAGTTGTTGTGGACTAATACAACAAACGTCATCAATAAATTTGACTGTATGTCACCTTCAGGCCCATACTTCTTGAGAGAAATAAATTTTTCAAATGAGGAGAAGATCATTGAATGCATAGTTGAGACTTACAAAAGTAATTGAGATTTCAAATCATGGCTACAATATATGAATATGGATACTGATGCTATACAACAAAAATGTGCACCTAAAAAATTCCCACATTACGGGTTCATCCATTTAGTGAAGAGAAACAAACTTGGGTCAACCAAGGCAGCGATCCTATTTACAATCAATCAAATCTTCACCTGATATCTCAATATAGAGACAGGGCTTCAAAGTAGCCTTCAGACTCAGCTATGAGCTTCTTGCTTGAAGGTCCATTTTCCGGATCTGGTTGCACAAAACTTAATAATAGTCTGAAAATGTTACAGATATCCATGCATAAGCAATTAAACATATTTTCTTACAGCATAACCTTTAAACCAAAATAACCATCATAAACAAGAAAATGCAGATAGTTAAAGTATTGGCGTACCAAAGCTTCTGCTTTGTCCGATTCAGATTTCAACTTTGTAATTTTTTGTTTCTTTCGCTCTGCAATGCCAAGTCCCGGCATGTAAGTGAGCAAACTGATTTTGAATATACTATCAAACAATTCAAAACAGTGTCGATGAAAAATATTCTCAAAGACTCAACTGGGTGATCTAGTTTGGCCTTTCATTGCTAAAAATCTGTATTATAAGTTTTATAATGTTTGAATCTACACTACCAACCTTTATATACAATAAGAGTCAATCCATGACTGCATCTATTGGAAAAGGTTGGTTCAACTTCAAATAATATTCAAAATTAAGTTTATTGATACGTAAGCCAGACAATGATGTCAAAGTGAGATTTTTACATAATGAGGACATGAAAAAATAATTTGATATTATGTAAGTTATGCAACCTTGTGAGAACAATCACAACCAAATTGAACAAGTAGGAAAAAAAATCAATTTCATAAAAAATTTCCCCAATTTTTCTAGCAAAACAAGGCCACAAATATTCTAGTGTTCTTGCAAAGATTGATGTGCAAGAATTAGCAAAACAAATTATTTGACATCTCTTATGAAAACTCAAACTTCAAGCACTTGCATAAGTTGCTGCATGAAAATTATTTAGTAAACTTTTGGTCCCATATTTCCATTATAAGTATTTATAATCATTTTACTAGACAATTTTGTGGAATATTTATAACATTCTTGGCCCTGTAGCTTCCATAAACAACTAACTGTCGTGTATTCTGTGGCATCACTGAAAATCACATAAAAGAAGCCTATAATAACTAATAGTAAAAAGGTCTGCAAGCTTCTTGTTTGTGAGTGAAAATAGCACCAAAGCAATTTCAGAATAGAAAAAATCCTTATTAGGGCCATTTTAGATAGGATATTTGATTAAGCTATGTTATGAATGGATTCTTACCCATAACATAGATTTAATGTTGGGTAATACATTTCACAACCAAGGTGGGGGGTGGCAACAAAATCTACACTGAACCCCATGTAGAGAATAATCATCACAAAGGAGGTGAATAAATTGACAAAGATATGGAATTTGTAACTTGCCAAATAAACGTTGCCACACTGTAGGGAGATGAACTTGGAGAAAAGGATCAGGAGGCTCTACTCCAAGATTTGCTACCAACTAATATTTTCACCATCCTCACTACGGGAGAGAATATAGTGTACTTGGTGCTCACTTTATAGAGGAGGTGATGCACACAACAAAAGAGACAAAACAAAGGGATCATGGACCCTTGAAGAGTTTGAAAACAAGGAAAAACAAAAGGGGAATAAAAAATCTAAGTCCGTTAAACAAAGAGAGAGATGCAACTAGAGCTAGAGGAGATATTGGTGGTGAAAACAGTGATGAAATACTCAAAGAGAGCATTTATGGGAAAGTTTAACAACAGACAAATGGCAATGAAAGCACTCCAAGGATGGGTCTCAACTCTCGACCACCAAGGGAAAAAGGCCTTGGATACACACCCAAGCTCCATCTAAGATCAAGAGGTTTTCCAACATTCCCTTTTAAAAGAAAGAAAGATAAAGACAGAATTCACAAGGGAGGACCATTGATCATGTTGCTTGTTTGTATAACAGAGATTGGAAGCCTAATTTTGACCTTTTCTAAGAACAAATATTCAAGCTGGTAATATAGATAAAACTCCCACACCTGCTTGAATATTGAAGTCTAGAGATACTGAAGAGAATTGAAAACAATTTAGAGACCTTCCTCAAAATTGACAAGCAGAAATTAGTAATGGGAAAGACCACAGTAGCCAAGATCTACGTAGAGGCCAATTTAAATGAGAGGCTCCTAGAGGGCATTACATTAAATCCGGGCTTCAAAAAGGCTCCCACTAGTATATGCTAGACTACATCAACTTCTCGAGGTTACATGTGTAGAGAACATGGGCATATCCCATATACACGGCCCCACGCGCTGGTCATAAGGAAAATGGAGGAGGAATATGCTAGAAAGGAAAAGAAAGAGCCAAGTAAGTGATACAACCCCTTTATCTCTTTTGAATCTCCCTTCATATCTCCTAGCCCTAGTAAAATGGTCCTAGATCTTGATGCTGAAAGGGACAAAGAAAGGCCCAATGCAAGCCTCAAGCTACAACGTTGGTTGTATAAAGGATCCAATAAAGGCTTTGGAATAATTACTAGATACTAGAGAGACTATTAAAAGATTTAGAGTGTACAAGGAAGCTAAGGGAAAGACTAGAAAACTCTTTAGCTCCAAAATCTAACTAGGAAATCTCTCACTACACTTCTAATGCGAACAAAGGACTTGGTAATCTCCCCCAGATTTGAATGAAAAAGCCTTAGGTTCATATAGAAGGAGAGATCCTTGTAATAGAGGCCAAAAGGAAGTAGAGCTAGGTGGACCTCACCCCTCCTGAGTAATTTAAACCCTCCTTATGGCAAACCCATTCAAGCCACAGCTGCCTCCCTAGATCCAAAAAATAAAAAGTGGCAAGGGGTCATCCCAGGTTAAAGAAACCGTGCTAGGAGAGGAATTACCACAAGACAGAGGTAGGAAACCTATAGGGAGGAAATAAAACACTGCACAAGAAAAATATGAGGTACAATAAAGTATACAACTTACTATTTTGGGGGCACTTACAACAAGAGAAACTCCCCAAGCTCCACCCCAATGATATTAATCTCCACCAATAACAAGGGCATGGGTACTACCTGTAAGAACCCATTGGGCACTACCTATAATAACATTCCTTGAGAAGGATAATATATTTACATAAACCATCAATAATTTTTATTGAAGAAGCAAGATCAGGAGAAAGATAGAAAGTTATCTTAAAAAATAATTTTTCAGAATGTCAGGTTTGAATTCACTAGCACCCAAGGACAATTGGGTGGACCAATGATCAGCTGGAGACAAGAATTTTAGAAGGTAAGAAACCTCAAATAAAATAACGCCATGCTAGCTATAGCATTCTCAAAAGAATTCAAAAAACGTTTATATTCTCTAAATATATATGGACTATTGGAGAAAACGATGACAGTTTTGGTAGCATTTCAAAGATAGAATCTCGTTAGACAGTATTTGGTGGATATTGAATCTGATTCTAAATAACAGAGAAAAATGAGGCTTAAAGGCATGAAATTATCCTTCCTAAATTTTCAAACACTGCCTAAAGATTCTGTTTTATGTGATGAATCCATTGGCCTTCCCCCCCACATGGACACACTTAACATCTGGGAAAGAGTACATAGGGGAAAGAATGGGCAGATTCCTGGTGAAGAATGCTTTTCTCAACTAGGTGGGAGAGTCCCTCCACCATGGCTGTGTGGCCTTAGACCAGTCCATAATTATTCTAAAGGTGGTAAACAAGAATATGAAGACTACATCACACCTCAAATTTAACCCAATCTCGCTCAAATTCCTTGAACAAAGATGTCATCAAAAGAATTTGTGTCCCCTTCGATACGGAGGATGGACACCCCATGGAAATTTTGAAAGGTACCTAAGATCAAAAAATATAATATGGGAATGTGTATGCAGTACGTTTTGAAAGATATATGATCAACTGAGGACAGTGAAAGGAAAGACAGAGCATATACAAGTGGAGGCAAAGGATGGGGATTTTCTTCCATAGTAGAATGAGAATCTAAAAGAAATTTAAGCTAGAAGGAATCATCTTCTATCCTGGGAAGAGGCTAAATGGAGAATGAAGAGCATGGCAGTTTGGTTAAAGGCAGAGAGGAGATAGGAACACTGCCTAATAACAAAACCAAACCAAACCAAACCAAGGAGAGCATACAATTACATTTGAATAAATCTAACAATAGAAGGGAACTTTGTGAAACATTTGAAGACATTAGCAACTCTGCACCCTCCTAAATGAAAAAGATATAGACCCAACCTCCCAAGGAAACAATTCATGATAGGATATTAATGGCCATGGTCTTCTCTAGATGAGTACAAGGATATGAACAAAGAAATGTACAGACCCATACACAAGAAAAAATAACACAAATTGTCAAGGACCTACAGAATGAGAAGAGGTTAGAACCAGATGTGTTACCAGTGAGATTCTTTAGAGGGTTTTGGGAGATTTTATGAAAAGACGTCATTGAATTCATAAAGGAATCAAGAATAAATAGGAGGATCTTTCAAGCTTTTAGATCAAAATTCATAGTTACAGTTCCCAAGGAAAATAACCTGACTCACTTTAGCCAATACAGGTCAAGTTCTCTATGCACTTGCATATATAAAACAATGGCAAGAACCATTTCTTCAAGACTGAAGCCAATTCTGTCCAAAGAAATCTCACAGGAAAAAATTGGGTTCCTCGGAAATCAAAACATCTAGGATGCAATAGAAACAGTGCAAGGGGAATTGCACATTATCAAAGTGGGGCCCAGGCTCAAGAAAATATATCACCAAAGTATTCGATCAAAAAATTTGGATGTAGCTATTTGTAATCCTCATGCAAGTACAATTCTCTCATTCACTCATTGTTTGGATGGAAGCATGTTTCAATTCAGCTGTGTATGTGGCTTTAATCAATGGAATAGCCATCGATTTCATTCACCCTTAAAGAGGTCTAAGGCAGACCTTCCCCCTCTTGCCCCATTTGGTGCCTCTAGTAGTAGAAGGGCTCAATATATTAATCAAGCAAAGGTTAAGAGGGGAATACAGAAAAGGAGTGAAGGTTGCCAAAGGAACAATCATCACCCACCTAATGTTTGTGGATTACCTCCTTTCATCTGGGAATGTCACAGTGGCAGAGGAAGAAAACCAAGGAGGTTTCCTTAACCTATTTTGGGGCACAATAAGAATGGAGATAAACCTTAGAAATTCCTCCATCAGATTCAGTCATTTCAGTCAAGCCCAAAGGAAAATGATCCTTGGTTTCCTCCCTTTCACTGTGAAAAAATTTGAGCACAAAATATCCTTGGATTTTCATTTTAAGCCAGAAAATTACAGGTAAAGGGACTGGACATGGTTAATATAAAAAAATAGGGGCAGTATAGTGCACTAGAATCACAGATGGATCTGAATGGATCATAGGATAGTGTTCATCAGAAGTCTCCTGAACTCAATTCCAGTGGTATTCCCCAAGAAAATCCTAAGAGACACAAGGCAGATCATCTTCAGGTATATGCAAGGAGTAAAGGGCAGGGAAGAATACCTCTTATTAGCTGGGAGGTTGTTTCAAATCCAAAGGATCTAGGGAGATGGAGAATAAAACATGTTTTGCATTTCTCCAAAGCCTTAACCGCTAAAGGGGGTGGGAAATTACTCATGAACAAAGGGATTTGGCAGAGTATTTTATTGCATAAGTATACCTCCTCGAAATCAATAAAGGAATGGGTTAAGGTCACCCAACACACAAGTCAGAAGAGGATTAAATTTCTGAAATAATTTGATTGAAGCTTCAACATCATCAGCTCAAATCTGTTCACAATTAGTTGGCAAATAAATTCTACAAATTTTCTAATCTCTCCTGACCTCTTTCTCTTTCTGTTTCTTCACAATTCCTCTGTTTTATTGCATTCAGTGTCATTGGGCTGCTGTCTTCAGCATCATCATCTTCCTCTCCACTTTGGCATCCTTCCGAATCAAACTCGGTTTGTCTGTATTCATGATCACCTCAGTCACCATCATGGAATGTAACATTACTGCAGTAATCGTAACTTTGCTCTTTTGGCCTTCCCGTGGGTGCATCTTTCTATGTCCAACCCGCAACTCAAACATCTCATAAGAACATACTTCTTTTTTTCATAACAGTAGTTGTCCCAAGTAGACAAGTGATTTTCTTAGTTTTCTCAAGAGAATGTAACAGGCAGAGTCGCCCTTCATTGACTGCCACCTTACTGAGTTAGTCAATCATTTGCCTCATTACTTTTCCCACTCTGACCATGGCAACCATCTTCTTTTAAAGTCACTGATATTGTATCTCTAGCTTTAACTTGAGACTCAAATGTGAATTCGTGAGAATTTTCCAGTTGGGCTCTTATTGAGCTGTCTTCCTTTACATGTGAAGGAGAAATACTAATAACATAAATAATCAAACCTTCATCATGCTGGTCAACACTTTCATTTGCGGGAAGCCCTTTGTAACCATTTATGTCTATGTTTTATACCCCATCTTGAGCCTTTGTTAAACCTTCTGATATAGATGGATCAGATCCGCTCCCCTAAGTGGAAGAGTTACTACTAGAAACGATTTCTAATTCGTTGGTACACTTAATGATACTGAAGGATTCACCTCTTGTAGCAGGTGTCTCATTCTAGATTATGTATCCATATCATTTACATCTAGAATCAGTCTCTGAGTTATTATCGTGTCTCACAAATTTCACAATTGTCTTATGGGGATCGGGATTTTGATGAGTATTAATCCAGTTTAATAAAGGATAATGAAATATCCCCAGAAAAGAAAATACAAGAGAAAGATCAGAAAATGCAATTGCTCCATCTTTACTAACAACTGGAGCTACAAAACATGTGGCTGATGCTAAGAGAAAGATCAGAAAGTGCAATTACTCCATCTTTACTGACAACTGGAGCTACAAAACCTGTGACTGATGCCACAAGTGTTGATACATGCACAGGGACTCCAATATCTCAGGATGATTCAATGCAGAAAGCACTGATAGATTGTGAGGCAATGGCAAATGTATTCCACTACAGTTTAGGTCATCTTTAATCAGCCTTACGGTGTACTTCCCTACGGCCCTGAACTTGTGTGAGAGGAGTGAAGTACATGATGCTTTAGATAAATTTATTTAGCACAGAACGACAGTAAGTGGAGATTCCAACATTACCAGAGAGAAGTCTGAAAAACCTCAACCTCTTGTTCTTTATATCCTTGTCTCTACATTGCCAAAAAGAATGCCAGAATTGTCATTGACAAGTTTCAAATTATGCTTCATTATTTGGATTCTATTGCTTCTGTTGGGATTCTGCATCATTTAGCATTCCATCTGGAACCCAAATTACAAAACATGGCTTATAGATTAGGGAACGATGGGACCTTTATGAATAGTTCTGTCACAGATTGGGTCATTGAAGTGAAGGAAATGATATAATTGGCAATTGTAAAGATGATAATCAGTTAGATACCTCACCAAAGGACCCTAATATTGAGAATAAAAGGAGTTTAGTTATTTCAAAGATACAGAATGACATAATTACTATTGGTTGTTGGCTACAAGGTAGCTTCAAACCTATGCAAGTCTTAAATAGGATCATCTTGGATGGGAGGATGTTCTGTATACTCACCTTTATCTTGCTGACATGAATCAGTTTGCATTGGCCAATGATACGTATGTGCAATATATCATGGAAGAAAATTTCCCTTGTGGTGTTCCATCATGATCTATAGTAGAGATTTCTCTTTATGAAGGAGGGTTAGGGAATGCATTTGTTGAATTTCTTGTTGCTAAAGAGAAGACCAAAAAAGTGCTTCATGTTCAGAGTATCTCATGCTGGGCACCTAGCTGCATAGGTCCATATAGTCAAGAAAAATTGCATAGAAAAATTCTTTATATGGCTGGTCAGCTGGGGCTTGACCCCCCTACAATGTTGCTTACATCAGGAAGGGCAGGTGTCCAGAGTCATTTGACCAAATATTCTAGTGCAGGTTGGCCTCTTTATTCAGATACAGTGGGTCCTATGTTCAATGGTATAATAGAAGCTCCATGACCAATGGAAGAAATTGCAGTTGACAGTGTTGAAGCAATAAGTGAGGGAGTAGATATGAAATTGGGAAATATGTTTGATGTTTCAGAAACATCAATGTATCTCCCATCCAATCAGCCTAATATGGAACCAAACCTATGTTTCAGATATATGACATTGTAAAACATTGAATCAACAAGAAAATAATGAAATAGTAAGCCTCAGTAAAGATTGTATTGAGCATATACATGGAGGCAGTGAAGATTCTCAAATGATTGAGTTGTTGGTTCCATGACATAAATATGAAAACAAGTATTTTCCCCAGACTATGTCAACAATGACATGTATGTCTAAAAGAAATGTAAACAATGAAATGGCTGAATGTTTTGTCAATTCATAATCTATTATTATAAATGAGCAGAGATCTCCTGAAGTGGAGCAAGATAATCCCAAGATGAACCTTGTTTCGACAGAGGATGGTATGATAGAAATATATTTAAGAGCTGAGAACTATAGGAAGTGGAGAATGAGACACTATGGCAGTGGAGCTTCCGAGGCACCTTCCAAGCGTATCTGATGCTAATTATAGGTCTTTAATGGATGGTTGTAAAACGTCCAAAAACTGATTGGTACTTGTTGGAGTTGTAATGGCTTGTCCATTATATTTATGATGGTTAGACAAATATGACCAATAAGCCCTTGGTAAACACTCTATCTCCTGTAGGTCCATACTTCTTGAGGGCTATAGTAGCTTAGGGGATGGAGAAGGTAATTGATTGGGGTGCTAAAAAAATCAGGAGCAATTAAGATCATTGGTCCTTGAAATGTCCTGCAGGTGATCAAAGAAAATGCTCATGCAAAGTAACAAACCATATTTTTCTGACCCTATTTGCTTCATAGGTTAAATTTTCCTATGAAATATATTGTTGTTGAAGTTCAAGAGATGAAAAGTGTATGTGAAAATGGAATAAAAATTCAAATTTTTATTGCTACCCACCAACATGCTGAAGCAGTATACCTCCAATTTGTTGATCTTCAACTCTAAAGGTTGGAGAAACCAAATTTGAATCTGACTATATCATGTTTAAACAATTAGTAGAAACAAGGACAACATTATCTTCCATGGTTCAGTCTTTAGTGGAAAACTTCAAAAGACAATTTGGATTAGAATTACCATTCTTCATGAGGCTTTATGTGATCAAGTCGAGATTTTCTCTCCATAATGGAGCCACTTGTTGATTTTTTATTACTTTGGGATATTGATGTGACATTTTGGAGGGTGTCAACATTTTGTTGGAAATAATTCAACATTTTCTTGAGTGGGGCCCTCTTTTGTCTGGCACCCTAAGGGACGTAATCATAAAAAGATGGAACAAATGCCACTCGTTTGTATTCTTTATCCTACACCTTGAACCTGGAGTACTGTGATGTACTTGGGGCTAAAAGGAGTGACCCACAAAATGACAAGAGAAGTGAATGACCACAAAAAGACAAGAGAAGCGACTGATAGTTTCAGGGAAAATTTTTGTGAGATACGTCCTAATCCAATGGAATTCTCATAGCTAAAGAGCATGTTTGTTGAAACCTTCCAATAACCCCAGACTTCTACTTGAGATAGGAAGTTGCCGGAAGGTTTCAACAGTGGGATGCCCTGGATTCATGATTGAGAAAAGAACTATGGACCTATGATAGTTTTTATTTAGGTACTTGATCTATTTTTTCTAGCAATTTAATCCAAGAGTAATATTTTGACTACATTCAATCTCAGATACAAAGACAAGTTATAAAGTCCCTCCAATTTCATACCATGAAAGTGAAAATATAGATGTTGTTGGAGGAGAATGATCTTTGGCATTTCTAAATACCAAAGTTGAACGACCTACCAATCTATAAATTTGACAAAAAAATGAAAAGAGGATAGCAAAAACAAAGCAAGTCATCCTGGACTCCATGAAGGATCCCACACATTATCAGTAAAACCATCAGTAATGGGATGTTTGATGCTATCTTCACTATATATCGGGGTGATAACATCAATTGAAATATGCTTCTAAGGATCAAGCTTATAGCCACACAAATAAACAAAATAGATACTGCAGCCACTTCTTTGATAAAAATTAATAAACTCTATGATCATTGTGCAACAACTTGAAAAGAGCTCAAGCATGAATATTCGGTACACAGCCTTGAATGGGCTTTCATCTTCATGGAAACCTTTTTTCTAAGGTGCCTATGCCTGAGAAATATTTCCACTTTTGACTCTTGAGAAGTTATGGGATGATTTTATCCAAGAAGATACAAACTAGAGTGAGTTGAAGGTATAGAGATGAAAGATAAAAATTCTAATCCTCACTATAAATATAGTGAATACCAAAAAAAATATGGGACCTAGTATAGGTCAGCAAGGGAGAAAGAGAATTCAGATTCCTCAAATCAATGGTAAGAAATTCTTGGGCCATATCAAGTGTTTCATGTGTCAAGAGTTTGACAATTATGCTTATTAGTGTCCTCAAAAGAAGGGGAAGGGCGACCAATAACAACAGAAATAGTATTTGTTAGAGTGGATGTGCTTTCATTCAAGCTTGTGACATACTTATCCATGATCTCATCTCTTTCATCTAACACAATGTATGATGTCAGATGGTACATGGATAGTGGAGCAACCAAACATATGGCCTTTGGCAAACTTCAAGAGTATGAGGCAAGCATACAAGTGTATGTTTGATGATTATTTCAAATATGCAACAACAAGATTGGGATCTATCTCACTCAAAATTCCATTGGGTGATATCTTTGAGGTCAATGGTGTTTTACATGTACCTGGATTAACTAAAAATTTCTTTTCAGTTTTAGTAATGACAAACCTATGATATATTGTTGAGTTTGATGATAACTTTCATCAAAAAGATATGCCCATATCCTAGTTGGGGTTTTGGCTAGAGGATTCGAGAGGGTGGTTGATACAAGTTGAAAGAAGACCATGTAAGAACTCTAGTGCATGATAGAGATAATTTGTGCAAACTTTGGCACAAGATCAAAATAGCACAAAAAATGTGTAATCCTATAAACCAAGAGTGTTGCTAATTATTTTTCTATATATACAGAAATATGAAACACAAGAAGATGATACATTTGCTTAATAAAACACAAATCAATTAATAGCATGGTGAAAAAATATTGAACCTCAAATTATTCCAATAAACATATCTTAATTGTTTCATACGCAAAAATTTAAACCCTACCAAACAACTTGAGTTGTTTATAAGATAGACCCTCAAACTCTACCTTTGTTGGGCCCAGATTCACTCAAAGGGGTTGGCTTCTCAGGAGCAACGACATTTTTGGCACTGCTTTTTTAACTTCCCAGTTTTTTTTCTTTTCCATTTCTTTACTGGAACCTCAACAACTCTGATGTCCTCCACAAGAGTTGGTTTTTTAGTTTCTTGACATTTTCAACAACTTTAGGCTCGGGCTTCATCAGCAAGGCCTTCTTGACACTCTTAAGAATCTTGTTTGGGGTTTTCACCGCTACCATTTTGAGGGTTGATGTTCATGCATGCTTCTTCACTGCTCGGGAAGCCATGTCTGCTCGAAAATTGTCAATAGCCTTCAAAGATAGAAGAAATGAAACAAAATCTTCACATAAATATTCAAGGACTAGTTATATACTTGTGCCTCATACTCCTCTTATTGGGTTTAGAATGAGCTAGTTTCGCATCGTACTCATCTTGTTCAAACATAAGGAAACAAGTCAATGACCCATGACCTAGAGGCATCTCGCAAGAGTAAAATTTTGTCCCATTATATACCACTAGTGGGTAATTACAGGTGGCATAGTTATCCTTGAATAATAGTGATGAGTCAACCTGCATTAGCAGATAATAACCAGTGATGGTTGTCCTTGTTTTTTGTTTGGCCATTGAGTTGTGATAAGTTTTCCCACCATTTAGAAAAAAATGGTGAGGTGTTTTATACCTAGTATGGAGAAGAAATTTTCACAAACTAGAAAACATAATGTAGTAGAAGGGGTTATCCTTTGTCCCAAAGGAAAAATAGAATTGTCTTGTGTATGGGGAATAGGATCAATCTCAAGTAATCAAGTGGAAGCATATGCATTACTTCAAGGATTAATGTTGAAAAAATAACATCATTTTTATTCTTTGATTGTTGTTGGCGATTTTAAACTCCTTATTCATCATATAGTAGTTGATTCTCTTCTGTTTATGTATATCACGTGCTTGGGACAAACAACCAAGAATCAGATGCAATGGAAAATCAAGGAGTGAATTAGAATTTGGGTAAATTGAGTTTCAATGAAGGATTAATTTTGACAAAAGAACATCATTTTTCTTCTCTGATTGTTGTTGGTGATTTTAAACTCCTTATCCATCATATAATAGTTTATTCTCTTCTGTTTATGTATATCATGTGATCAAGGAAAACAACCAAGAATCAAATGCAATGGTACATGAAGTAGTGAATTTTAATTTGGGTGAATTAGGGTTCAATGGGAAAACCTAATGGTGCCCTCTCCCTTGACATTTTCTTCATGCAATTAAAAAGGTAAAGACCTCCTCACCATGGGTACCATTTGTTTAATAAAAAAATATGCAACATGGAATTGTCTCAAATGAAGCCCCATGCAATGGCACTTCAAGCCCTTTTGATTAATCATCCCCCATACCAGCCAATGCGATAACTACTATAGAACGGGGAGGCCAGTTCAAGCGAAAAAAAATTTCGTTACAGCCCCAAGTATCGGTCAAACCATTCGAAAGGTGGACCCTTGATTTTGTAGACCTAATCATGCCAATGTCCCGAAAGAAGAAATATATTCTAGTGTGCACTGACGATGTTACAAAATGGGTCGAGGCCAAGGCGCTGGCTTCAGCAAATGAATAGGCAATTCTCAATTTTATTTATGAGGAGATTTTTACCAACTCGGTGTTCCAAGAGATCATTATCGACCATGAAACGCAATTCACATCCAAACTAATCAAAATTATCATGGAGTAGTATCAGATTAGGCACTGGACTTCTACTCCTTATACAACTTATGAGATTTTAACATTTAGAGGCGGTCACTTAACAATCGCATCTAAAAGTTTAATTCTAATGACTTTTGGGGGCAGTTGTCCAAAAATACTTCCAAAAGTTACATTGTCGTGACTTTTAAGGGTGGTTAAGGGATTCTAAGTTAGCAGTTCGGGGTAGAGGGGTTTAGTGTCTTAGGGTTTAAGGTATCAAGGGTTTAATGGGTTATAAGTGTAGGGGTTAAAGGATTATGGTTTGGGGGTTACAGGGATAGGGAATTTAGTGGTTATAGGTTAAGGCTTATGGGTTGTGATAATAGGGCCCCTAATCCCCTTATCACAACTATTGGGGGTTCCCCTATCAATTGCTCTTATTTCTTTCTCTCTAGGCCCACTAGCCCCTCTGCCCTCAAGTCCTAAGGCCCCATCTCATTCCATAATGTTAGGATTATAGATTTCAGTAACTCTCACTTCTACCCATCCATGATACCCTTATGTCTCCTTTCCCCGTTCAATACACCAATAAAATCCCCCTCCCCCAAAATTAATGAGAAATAAACATTTGGTGGTGGTCCTTAGGTAGGAGCTGTAAAATTAATTACAGTTGAAGCAACTGAGAAGATGGAATTTGTAGCTTGTCAGGCTGGAAAACAAAATAACATGCTCAAAGAAGAAAGTAAAAATTCCAAAAATAAAAACTCACATGGAGTTATTACTGTAGTCCACAACATGATAGAAGATATTGAAAACTGCATGGGAATTGAAAGTAAAAGTGTAGATGATATAGTGAGTGAGTGAATGGGATAATGCATGTTTTATGAATCATTTCTTAGCTCATTTATTTATGCTCGTGATCATTGGTTGAAACCTAGTGGAGCAATCCTTCCAAACATAGCTAAGATGTATGTGGCTGGTGTTGGAAAAGGTGGAACTAGTCTATCGTTTTGGGAAATGTATATGGCTTCAACATGTCTTGTATTGGTAAGGAAGTGGTTGAAGATGCTGCTCAACATAGCATAGTTGATTTTGTGGATAGCAGGGATATAGTGATAGAGACTTTTGTCAAACATACATTTGATATTATGAAAATAAAAGTAATCCCGTTGATTCCCTGTATGCAGGATTAAAAGAATATTACGATTTTGTAACTCTAGAAGATTACAGTGATGTTTTTGGTGTAAATTTGAAATAATATGACAAGTGGATTTTTAAAGCCTTCTTACCAATTGGTTTTCTGGAACAGGTGCTGCTTTGAAACATGTTTGAATTGGGTTTCCTGGAACTATGCCATTCAACATTGAGATAAAAAGGCTGCTACATCATTAAAATATTAAGTAACTGAAGAGAAAATATACGAAACCCTGAGAAAACCATAAAAAACACTTGGATAAAATTAAGGATAATTAATCCTGACCTTTTTTTAGCCAATTTCTGCAACTTGGGAATCTCTTCATGCAATCTGGCATTCGTATGTCGATTTTCAACATTCAGGGTCGTGACCGCTGCCCTGTTCTTCTACTTTGATGCATCTTCGACTTTTTGGTACCAAAAATGCCACAGAATTTAGCATTTTTCCCAGCATTTTAAAAATAGAGCTAGGAGAAATGTAGGGCTTACTAACCTTCTTTGCGGCATCAATGTCAGACTCGACAACAGTATTGAATCCTGACGAAGACGTTGTTGGAGATCTAATTCTCCCTGTGTTTGTCAATATCGTACTTTGATACCTTTTGCAGATGGCATCTACCTGACTAAGAATGACGATGATGCTCATATTCACAGTGATTAGACACGATGTGCTGCTCCATGCCTGCTATTTTGGATTTGTGTTTTTCCTCAGAATTCTTTCGGGATATGAAATTTCAAATATCTTGGAATCGATCTTAATTGAATGTCGATGATGCTCATTTTCACAGTGATGATCAGAACTGATGTGCTGCTCCATGCCTGTTATATTGGATTTGTGTTTTCCCTCAGAATTATTTCCAGATACGAAATTTTAAATCTCTTCTAATCGATATTAATTGAATGATTGATTAAAAAAAATTGACTAAAATATTGATTAAACACCTAATGTAGATTGCTAGACTGTCACCCTTCAAAATTTGTGAGTGGCCCAACTTTGAAGTGAAATTGAGTTTGTTGAAATTTCAATTTGTATGTAATTCCTAGTGGTTTATAGGAATTTCGCATGATTGCTGAATAAAGCTACGACAGTCTAAAGAATTTTTGTGTTTATTTATTTATTCACAAAATTTGTACAATTTATGTCATTTCTAAAAATGATGTAATGTTATTTTAGTATGGTTTTTAGTAAAATGATGTAATGTAATTTTAGTATAGTTTTTATTGCTGTTAAAAATGATAAGAAATTCACGTAATATTTTAATGTAATGTTATCTTAATATGGTTTCTAATGTTTTTAGAAAAGAAGAGAAATTAATGGTATGGGAATTTAACATGTCATTATATTATATTATGATGTGATTAGTGTTGGGTTAATTCATCTTTTATTTATATTTTTTTTCTTGTTACTTTTTCACTATTTTGGTTGATGTGTGTAACTATAGGCTCACTATTTTATTTTCAAATGTGAGTGGACAAGGTTATTCTAACATTTGATGAATGAATGGATTGAATTTCTTACTTCTATTTCCTTATGTGAGAGTATTATCAAATAGAACATGTTTAGTGTTCTCCTTGCCTGGCAATCCATTCACCTTTGCATGGTGGTTAGGTTATTCATTTGCTCAAGTTCTTCAAACTACACTTGAAGAACTCCAACTGAACACCTCAAATGTCTTCTTCAAGGTTCAACATAGGACATCAAGCAATTAGAGTTGTACTCAACATGTCGTTTCCTTTGTAGATTTGGAATTCCTTTATTGTTTCTTTACTTGTCTCTACACTCTTCACTAATTATTATGCTCGATGTTAGGTGTAGGCCTTTGCCTTAATCTTCACTAAGCACAATGCTTCATCTTTTCATTAAGCACGTTCACCATGTAAAGCAACACAATGCTTCATCTTGTCATTGAGCATATTCACCAAGTAAAGTCGCTTTGATCACTAGGTCTACATTTGGGAAAAAATATTCCGTTTAATTCCATTTGCTTGGTAATGCACCTTTCTTCTCTTGGTGATGTTGTGCTTAACTATAATTATCATGTCATTATCTAATGAAATGCACAATAGGATCCCACTAAGAAAATATTTCATTGCTCATGGTTATTTCTTAACAACAAGTAGGTGGCTAAGGCAGGCCAGGGTGTGAAGGGTGCCAGGGTGTACCAACATGTTTCAAGGAGTGTCAAGGCAACAAAAGGGAGAACCAAGCTAAAATGCAAGTAAATGAACACATGAGAGGGTTAATAAGTTAGGACTTTACCTTTTTAAAAAGGGGCATGTTAGGTACACTAACAACAGGTTCCAATACATGCCAAGTGCCAATATGTGCCAACTGCTAATGTATGTAGATTCATGCCAAGGTGCGAGGGCCAAGTGCTAGGGACACATAAGGGAGCACTAGTTTCAAATGCATGGAAATGAAGTGTCAGTGAGTTATAGGTGTGATAAGGAGGGAGTGAAAAGGTATATTATGTAGTTCCAAGGAATGCTAGAGTTATAGGGAAGCATACCAAGATGTGTCAAGTGCCAAGGTGTGTTAATGAATGCTAAGGAGCATTAGGGATTTTCAGGGAAACACAAGGGAGAACTAGGAAAAAATGCATGGAAATGAATGAATAAGAGTGTATAATAGGTTGGGGTAACAAGTTGTGGGCGTGCTAAGGAAGGAGTGACATGGTATGCTAGGTAGCGTTAAGTCATGCAAGATTTACAAGGAGAAATGCATCCAAGATGTTGTAGGTGCCAAGGCGTGCCAACATGTGCTATGAATGTTAGGGAGTGTCAGGGAAACACAAGGGAGAACTAGGTTAAAATGCATGGAAATGAATGAATAAGAGTGTGTGACAGGGGGTGTCATCAAGTTCCAGGTGTGCTAAGGAGGGAGTGACATGGTATGTTAGGCAACACTAAGTCATGCTAGAGTGCCAGGGTGACATGTGAACAAGATGTGTCAGGTTCCATGGTGTGCCAACATGTGTTAAGAATTGTTAGGGCATGTCAAGGAAACACAAGGGAGCACTAGATCAAATTAATGCATGAAAATGAATGACTAAGAATTTGTGATAGGAAGTGTGCTAATGAGGGGGTGATAAGGTATACTAGGAAGTGTTAAGGAATGTTATAGGCTAGAGCAACATCCCAAGATGTGCTAGGTGCTAGGGTGTGCCAATGCATGTCAAGGAGCGTTATCGAGTGCTTTGGAAATGCAAGGGAGTGCTAGTTTCAAATGTGTGGAAATGAATGAATAGGAGTGTGTGACAGGCATTGTTAGTGATTTCTAGGTGTGCTAAGGAGGGAGTGACATGGTATGCTAGGTAGTGCCATGGAATGTTACAATGGGTGAAATTCCAAGATGTGACAGGTGCTAGGGTGTGCCAATGTGTGTCAGGGAGTGTTGGGGAGTGTCATGGACACACAAGGGAGGGCCAGTTCAAAATGCAAGGAAATTAATGGATAAGACTGTGTGATAGGGAGTGTTAGCGAGTTCCAAGGGTGTTAAGGAGGGAGTGACAAGGTTATATGCTAGGCAGTGCCAAGGCATTTTAGAGTGCCAGGGAATGTTAGGAAATGCTAGGGTGTGCTAGGGAGTGACAAAGCATGGCAAGGAATGTAGGGGATGCTAACACGTGTCATATAGTGCCAAGAAATTGTTAGACATGTCAGGTGTTATGACATGTCAATATGTAAACTATGTTGTTTAGTTGCTTTATGGCCAGGGTTGGACATGAGCCTTGAATTGCTAACTTGTTAAGTGGGATGAGTTGAGATGAATGAATAAGAGTGCATGGGAAGGAGTGTTAGTGAGTTCCATGTTTGCTACTAGGAAACACTATGTCATTCTAGAGTGCCAGGATGGCATGTGACCAAGATGTGTCTATTTCCAAGGTGTGCCAACATGTGTTAGGAAGTGTTAGGGAGTGTCAGGGAAACACAAGGGAGCACTAGGTAAAATTAATACATGGAAATGAAAAAATAATAGTTTGTGGCAGGAAGTGTCTGTGAGTTCCAGGTGTGCTAAGGAGGGAGTGACAAGGTATGCTAGAGGTCAGGGAAACATGTCAATATGTGCCATGTTCTAAGGTGTGCCAATGCATATTAGGGAGTGTTATGGAATTCCAAGGAAAGTCAAGGGAGCACTAGTTTCAAATGCATGGAAATGAATAAGAGTGTGTGACATGGAGTGTCAGTGATTTCTAGGTGTGCTAAGGAGGGAGTGGTAAGGTATGCTAGGTAGTTTCAAGGAATTCTAGTGTGTTAGGGTGACGTGCCAAAATGTGATAGGTGTCAGGATTTGCCACTGTGTGCCAAGGAGTGTTAGGTAGTTCCACATAAACACAAGGGAGAACTAGTTAAAAATGCATGGAAATGAATGGATAAGAGTGTGTGATAGGGAGTTTCAGCGAGTTCCAAGTCTTCTAAGGAGGAAGTGACGATGTTATATGTTAGGCAGTGCCAAGGCATGCTAGAGTGTTAGGGAATGTCAGGGAGTGTTAGGGTGTGTTAGGGAGTGAAAAAAATTCCAATAATTTTAGGGGATGCTAACACATGCCACATGGTGCTAAGGGAGTGTTAAACATGCTAGGTGTTATGGCATGTCAAGATATAAACTATGTTGCTTAGTTGTTTTATGGCCATGGTTGGATGTGAGCCTTGACTTGGTAACTTGTTAAGTGGGATGAGTTGAGATTGGAAATGAGTAGCCTAAGATGAGTTATAGGAAGGTCTTAGGTGAAAAAGGCATAGTATATTTTTAGTAATTGTAACTTGGTAAAGATATTATAGTCAAGGAAGGACTTGTTTGGGTTCCCAAGTCTAAAAAAATGTAAGGGTAGTTGTGAGGGCATGATAGCTAAGGAGTGACAAGGAATGAAAAGGTGTGCTAACACATGGAAGACAATGTCAATGCATGTTGATGAGTGTTAGGGAGTTCCAGGGGAACAGAATGGAGAATTAGTCAAAATTCTTCGTAATGGATGAATACTGAGTGTGTTCCAAGGAGTGTCAGTGAATTCCAGGTGTCCCAAGGATGAAGTGTTTTAAGAGAAGTTCAGAGGAATACTTGCAAGAGGGAAGCCTATTGTTGTGATGAGGTGTGGACAAAGTAATTTCATAGAAAGGGAGACTTTGGGTTGGGCACAACATTGTTTTTCTAATGACTTGGTTGGGTTCCCAAGTTGCAAAAAAATTAAGGCTATCTGTGAGAGTATGACAACTAGGGAGTGCCAAGGTGTTCCAGGGAATGTAAGGTTCCCAATTAAGGCTAGTTGTGAGGGCATGAGTGACAAGGCATGCTTGGGAATGATAATATGTGACAGATAGTGCGAAAGCATGTCAAACATGCTAAGATGTTCCAAGTGTTAAGGCATGCCAAGATGTGCAAGGGTGTGACAATGCGTGTCATGGATGGTCAAGGAAACAAAATGGAGAAACAAGTTAAACTAAAAGGATATGAACACATAACAGGGTTCATAAGTCATCAATTTACCTTTTCTATGAGGGGCATGCTAGGAACACCAACACTAGGTGTGAGTAGGTGCCAAGTGAAAAGTGTTAGTGCATTCTACATGCCAAATCTTCCTCTATTACTTCTCATCTACTTTCCAACAATTTATATCAAATAAATTTAATATTTAACCATACCAACTCATCTCAATGCATGTTAAACATGCTAAGACTTTCCAAGCGCTAACATGTGCCAAGTGCCAATGTGTGGTAGGGAGTGTTATGTATGCTATGAAGTGGCAGGGCATGTCAAAAAGTGCTAAGTAGAGAGTGTCAATGCATGCTAAGGAGTGTTAGGGAGTACTAGGAAAACACAAGAGAGAACTAGGTCAAAATGCATGGAAGTGAATGAATATGAGGGTGTGTCAGGGAGTGGCAATGAGTGTTAGTTGTCATGCCAAGGAGGGAGTGAGAAGGTATTATAAGAATTCATACACCATATTGAAAAATCACTTATTACCATCCCCACACCATAAAAAAGAATTCTAAAAATGTCATTCTTAAAATCTCTTCTGTAGTTTCCTAATTCCATTCAAGTAGAATCTCACAATTACTTATGTCAGTAATGGTGCGATCATTTTTTTACTCTTAAAGGAACTCTTTCTAGACATGTACCCCATCAAACATAAATCATCGAGTGAAAAATAAATGAAAATGAATGAATAAGAGGGTGTGTTGGGGAGTGTCAGTGAGTGTCAGACGTGCCAAGGGGGGAGTGACAAGGCATGCTGGGGAATGCTATGGAATTTAAAGAAGTTTCAGGGTGTGTTAACATGTGTTAGATAGTGCCAAGTCATGCAAATGCATGCCAAGAATGCCAAGACATGCCATGTGTTAAGGCATGACAAGATGTGCCAGGTGTTAGGGTATGCAAACGCATGTTAAGGAGACTTGTCAGGCGACAAAAGGGAACACCAAGTTAAAATACAAATAAATGAACACATATGAGGGTTAATAATTCAATACCTTACCTTTTCAAGAGGGGCATGCTAGCCATACCAACAATAGTGGCAATACATGCCAAGGGCTAAGTTTTAGTGTGTCTTAAGTGCCAAATCATCCTCTATTAATTCTCTCTTAATTGTGAATAATTGATCTCATGTAAAATTTATCTTAAACCATGCAGAAGGTATGAGGCATCAAACTGTACCAAGGATTTTCAAGTGCCACTAAGCGCAAGAGCCAATATGTGTCGGGGAGTTATAGGGCATGTTATGGAGTTCCGGAGTTTGCAAAATTTAGTGACAAGATATTCTAAATATTTCCAATGCGTGCTACGTCACAGAAGCATACCAAGATGTTCCAAGTGCCAATCTGTGTTGAGTGTTAGCGAGTTCTAGGGAAACACAAGAGATAACTATGTAAAAATGCATGGAAATAAATGAATAAGAGTCTTTGACAGGGATTGTCAGTGAGTTCCGAGTGTGCTAAGGAGGGAGTGACATGGTATGCTAGGCAGTGCTAAGTCATGCTAGTGTGCTAGAGTGGCATGTGGCCAAGATGCGCCAGGTGCTAGGGTGTGCCAACACATGATAGGAAGTGTTAGGGAGTCCTAGGGACACACAAGGGAGCACTAGGTGAAAATAATGCATGCAAATGAACAATCAAGAGTTTGTGACTAGAAGTGTCAGTGAGTTCCAGGTGTGCTAAGGGGGGAGTGACAAGGTGTGCTAGAGGTTAGGGAAACATGCTAAGATGTGACAGGTGCTAGGGTGTGCCAATCCATGTCAGGGAGTGTTATGGAGTGCCAAGGAAAAACAAGGGAGCAATAGTTTCAAATGCATGGAAATGAATGAATAAGAGTGTGTGACAGGGATTGTTAGAAAATTATAGGTGTGATGAGGGACTGACAATGTATGTTAGGTAGTGCCAAGGAATGCTGGAGTGCCAGTGCGAAATTCCAAGATGTGTCAAGTGTCAAGGTGTGCTAATGTGTGTCAGGGAGTGTTAGGGAGTGCTAGGCAAACAAGAGGGAGAACTAGTTTAAAATGCATGGAAATGAATGAATATAGAGTGTGTGATAGGGAGTGTCAGTGAGTTCCAACTATGCTAAGGAGGGAATGACAAGGTTATATGCTAGGCATTTCCAAGGCATGTTAGAGTTCTAGGGCATGTCAGGGAATGGTAGGGTGTGTTAGGGAGTTCCAAATCATGTCAAGGAATGCAGGGGATGCTAACATGTGCCACATAGTGCCAAGGGATTGTTAGACATTCCAGGTGTTATGGCATGTCAAGATGTAAATGTTACACCATTTTTTGGTCATATAACCTATTATCATTAGATGAACCCAAGTACACCATGTAAGACCAATTTCACCCTAAGTAAAATTGCTTTCACTATGTGAAATAACTTAGTAATCCTTATTTATTAAGTTGTTTATGGTCTAAACAGGAAACCCCATGAAGAAATATTAAGCAAAATCTATATTGGTTTATATTTCCTGGTCATATTTAACCCATAACAAGGAAATCAATTAAATAAATCCTTATTTATTTTATTATTTCCTAAGAATAAGTTATTTAAATCCTTATTTAAATAATATTCCTAGTTAAATTTGACTAAATCATTTATAAATAATTAAATAAATCATTATTTATTTAATTATTCCCACCATTTCCTTAAAATAATAAATAAATCATTTATTTATTATTATTTATAAATAAAGGAATTGACCAAGTCAAAAATCCTTTTCCCTCAACAATATAATAAAATATTCCTAAGGGTAGTTCTAGAATTTGATTAATAATATTTTATTCATGCACCTTAATATCTGAACCGCCTAATATTTTGTTATAAATAGAAGGGTTTTCCCCATTCATTAGTCACCTTTGATTGCATTAGATCACTTTGGATCTATACACTTGGTCACATTTTCTCCATTTTTGCCTTGTGAGCTCCCATTGAGTTATATGTTTGTCTGGGTTTTCTACACCAACAAGAGAGAGAGATTTTAGATCTGAAATGGTGAGGAATGTCAAGAACCCATCCCATTGAGGAGAATCAGAAAACACCTTTCTTGTTTTCCTCTCAGGTGCCCCCTTTTCAATATAATATAAAAATTATTTCAAATACATCGTTCTTGTCTTGTCTATTGGATGCATGGAGCCACATTTTACTTTATCTGCTTAATGTATTTTATGCTTAGATCTGGATTTGTGCAGCATTATTTGGATCACCTGATTGCAGGTTTAAAGATATTTGGAAGCCATAATTGATGTTAGGGCTATTTGTTATGCGTAGCTAAAGTGGTCTTTTACGACGAAATATTCATACTAACAATTGGCGACTCCACACGAGTTTTCTTTTGCGACTGCTGTCGTTTTATATATTCTTGCATATCCAGCTATTTCAGACCCTAGGGTTTCTCTTCAGTTTTTTGTTTTTCCTATTTTTTATGGTGTTCTTTACCTCTAAAACCCTCAAACATTAATATTTTTAACTTCCGTGTGTTTCTGGCCCTATTGCGCAGGTGACAGACATCAGCCGCAGCTGAGACGACAAATTTTTCTGAAATCTGCCGCCGAGAGACCCGAATCTGCAGGTCGCACTTATCGGCCCAAAAAATGCGACCTGGACTGGAGGGCACACTTTTCTGCCCCAAAACTATGACCTGGACTGAAAACAGGTCAGAACCTGCGACCTTATCCCTCGCAATTTTCCGACCTTTTGGTTTTGTGCGAGCTTACCGACGGGGAGTTTTCCCGGCCTCCGTCTCTACCCGTTTGGACCTGTTTCTGATCTGTTTCACTCAACTAAGTGGGAATCTTTCCCCTTAGGGCTTTAGTACCCTCCACTTTTTGTGGGAGATTTTTTGTTGTTTCAGACATCTGAATTTCCAGAGTTTCAGCCTTATTGCTTTCAAATCCAATACCTTAGTTTCAGATCCCTTTAGATCGGCTCTTCTCCCTTTCAAATCACCTCATTTAGTTTTGTTTGGGTTCATTTCTAGGGCCACCTCCTTGTCCCCCTTATTTTTAGCTGATCTCCTCCTTTTTAGCAGCAACCTTAACAGCTCTGCTGTCAGCTAATATTTTATTATCTTTCAGGGTTTATCTGGCAGATCCCTGTCCCTCCCGATCCTCAATCTATGGGCCTCTTTTTAGTGTGTTTTGACTAGATTTTTTCCCTCTTTTTAGACTAGTTTTGAGAGACCCGCCTTCTTGGGTTAGACCGATGCATTGTTAGCTGTTAATTTTCTGTTATTTCAGCATTATATACTATTATTTGCAGATTTATTTTCTGTTATGAAGCACACTTTTTCTTTTACTCTCAAAATGTCTAGGTTTAAAAAATTAAAACACGCCACTATGACCTTAAGTAGAAAGAGAACTGGTTAACACCGCCTGGAAAAGACTTTAAAATAAATTGACACTACACCTCTCTGCCCTTGTTTTGACATTGACCTCACTTGATCTTGCACCTCCCCACCTTTTTCAGTTATTCTTCTTCCCTTTATGCCGTCATCATTGCGCCCCCAAGGAGTATCTTCCAGAGACTTCTTGGCCTTCACCCTCAATTTCCGGTTGGTTGAATTACTCCTTCCTGCCATCGTCGAGTTAGTCTTCCCTCGAGTCTGCACTTCGAATCCTCTTCTATTTCTTTGGGTTCTCCCCCTCCTTCTGGTTCTCCCCCTGTTACCTTCACCATGTCCGGTCTAGGGCCTAATGCTAGCGGAAACCTCGACCCTAATGCTGGGACAGTTACTAGTGGAACCACCACGAGAACTACCTCGACTATCCCTTTGCTCCCCTATATGGCAGGTCTTAGTCTCCCCGATTTCAATCAGTTGACCAATGATCCTATCCACCACGATGTTAGTTGGCCTACTATTCCAACCAAGCTCCCCTCTGACATTCCCAAGTTCGAAGGCCTTGCTAGTGAAGATCCCTCCAACCATATCTGATCTTTCCACATGCGGTGTTCATCCAATTCCATTACCAATGATTCCATCCGTCTTTGGTTGTTCCAATGCACACTTACAGGTAAAGCTTATAAGTGGTATGTTGACCAACCCACCTCTTCCCATACTACCTTTGTGACCCTTGCCCGTGCCTTCTTATCTTATTTCCAGCTTCCCCCTCGTTATCACACTGGTATCGAAATTTTGACTTCTTTCCGTCAATCGTCTGCGACCCGCCTATTCGATCATGTTAAAGAATGGTGGAGAAGAAAGAGCCTATGTCAAGCCCCTACCTTCGAAGACCATGTCTAGATGGACTGGTTCCTTAGATCTCTCTTACCCGCCAACGGCAAAGATGTCACATCCCATTTTCCCCAAACCGAAGAAGCCGCCCTCCAAATAGCCTTGAAATATGACTTGATCTATGTTCAATCTAGTTATGTTTATACCGTCCTTCCTAACCTCCCCAAACCCGGTGGCAGTAATGCACAAGGGGCACCTCATGTCACCAACGGTATTGTTGGAGCTCTCTCTCATCCATCCGCTCAACCTCCCATGAGATATGATTTTCCTGGGGGAGGGGGCACCACCTCCTTCACTTCTCCCCCTCTCGGTAGTACGCATCTAGGATCTGGCATGCCTCCTCTTTCTGCCCCACCTCCTATTTACCACACTGTTGCCCAACCTCATTCTCATCGATATCCACAGCCTAGTGCTCCATCTTCTCCAACATTCGCACCCCCACCTCCCTTGTCTTCTAAATCCCCGCAACAAAAGTCACTGCCCCCTCAAGAGCAGGTGGATGCATAGTAGGGATTTGTGGTTACCCAACCACTTGACGGATAGGCGGCCACTCAACCTTCCCCTTCTAGTTCCTTCGATTACCATATTCTTATGATGAACTCTGATCAACCTTTACTTGTCAACCTTAAAACTCGGTCTTGTCAATACCCTAAGCATCCCGCTCCATCTATCACCGAGTCCGCATCTTCAGGACCTACAGAGCCTCTGTCGACACCCAATGGTCCCTTGCAAATCCATCCGCCCAAAGTTGAGGTTCATACCAAGATTCCTAAGGGCCCATTACGCCTAAATGTTGCCTCTAGTCGGGCTGCCCATTCATATAGCATAGTAGATGACCTAGCACAATCTCCTGCTACCATTTCAACACTGGAACTTCTCCAGTTGTGTCCTTCTCAAAATAAGGCTCCACTATTTGTCGTGGGTACTGTAGATCCTGCTGATGACCAATTGATTGTTTTCAACGCCCTTCAATCAAAACGTCCTCCCCTTCCTGCTTCCGTAGCTTTCAAAATCCCAGTCCAAATCTGGAACGCTTATGTTTCTCGGTATATTATTGATGAGGGGGCATCCACCTGTGTGATGTCTGCTTCGGTTTGGAAACAACTCGGATCTCCTGAGATGGCCCCTTCCACAATCACCCTTCATGCATGGGACGGCCATGCCTCCCAGCCCATTGGCCTATTCTGTAATTGTCCTATCACTCTTGCGGGCAAGACAGTTTGCGTTGACGTTGAAGTCATCGACGCCCCTCTTGATTATAACATTATTTTGGGGTGTAGCTACACCTATACCATGTATTTTGTACCATACACGGTCCATCGCAAGATGTTTTTCCCTCATAATGGAAAGATAGTAATCATTGACCAGTTGACATATCATGAGCCAAAATCTCAGACCTCCCCTGAGTCGACCATCTCTTCTGTAGTTGATAAGCAACCCATCGATTATTTGACCAATGTATCCCTCGGTGTCTACAAATACTCCTCCTTGCTTGGAAATTTCCCTGGTATTCCTCCTCCTCCTGTCTCTGATCCCAGCTTAGCGACTATTTGCTTGATGCAATCATCTCAAGCCGACCTTAAACAGACCACTTCGGCTAGTCAGAAACCTCAACCTCCTTCTCGCCCACACGCAGCCTACCCTAACCCTTCACCTCAGCTATCCAGACCTCTTCCTTCTAGACCTTCTCCTACAACTGGTACCCATGAGCCCCTCTATCCTCCTGGGTCGGTTCCACCAAGTCTCAACCATCTTGGAGCCATCCTTCCTGACCATTACCCCACTGGTCAGATACCTTTCCTTGCTCCCCCTCCCGGAGTCTATTCGGTTCCCATCATGGCCACCCTCTCCCTCCCCAATTTGACCCTGAGATTACCCGTCTGGTACCTTGACCCTCCAGTCACTACCCCACCTAGTCAACCCAAACCTTATCTTGCTTTTACCCTGATTCAATCGGTCCCCATGACTTCTCCCGCTGCAACAGTGCCTCAGTCACCTCAACAGGAACCACCTCCTGTTGCGACCGCTTCGGGTAAGTATGGCAAAGCTCACAGGGGGGCATCAAAGGACAAGGCTTCCCCAACAAACCCTACCCCTCCTCGGCCTCCAAAGCATACCATCCAGTGTGCTTTGTGTGATATTGTTGGTCACGCCACCCATACCTATCCTGAATTGCTTCATCTCAAGCCCATGGTTAATGTCGTGTTCCCTGAGTCCACGGTCCCGGAAGCCTTTGTTCCTTCCGCGACCACGACCACGAACCCCAAGACTATTCACACCAACCACCCTTGTGCTTTGTGTGATCTCCATGACCATTACACCCACCTTTTTCCCTGCCTCAAGGACTTCCGCACCTCTCTAGCCGCGGTTCGCAAATTTGAGGCCAAGCGTAACGAGTCCACCTCTCCCATATTTGTGTGTTTTGCTTCGGAAGAACTACTAGACATGATGGCTCCCATTGACATTCCCCCTCCTGATGTCAAGATGACGGAGCCTTCGTCCACCATATTCTACCTATCATCATCCATGAGACCCTCGGGGAACATTCCCTCTGAATCCTCCCCTGTTGTTTCGCTTGACCTTCCTTCAGCGATCACCCTGGGCTCAACATCGGTAGATCCTTTATCTGCTTACTCTTTTGTCACCCCTTGTGACGATGCGCATGTGAACCTCTCTTCTCATGATGATGAGTCAGGTAGCTTCGCCGCGTTAGGTGGTCTTTCTTCCACCAGTCACCCCATCTTCTATCATAATGACGACATTATGGAAGAACTCCCCACCCTTTACTTTATCTATTCCCCCTTACATCGAACACATGCGTTCGCACCACATACACCTTGTGGCCATTACATTGAAACCCCATGTTTGGGTAAGGGGGCACCCATATTTGAGAGACCAAGAGAAGCAATTCTCCACAACTCTCCTAGTGTATCTAGTCATGTCGACTTTAGTACCATTATTCTTCCACATTTAGCCGAACCTCTAGAGTCCCATATCACTTCAGATCACTCTAGGGATGATACGCCTTATCGTTCCTTCATCTTACATCAGCAACCCAGTCTCTTAGACATTGTTGTTGACCAACCTATGGGTTTTCTAGGAGAGCATCAGTTCATTATCTCCAAATCCTCTCTTTGGGATAGTGACACCAGGTATGCCAACCCGAAAACTTAAAATCCATTTGATTCATATATGCAATACTAAAAGAGATTGGTAATCCTCCATTTCCTTTCTCATACTGCATAACCATAAAGAAAACAAATGGCGCACCACATCATTAAAATGTGTTTAGATTCCCCTTTATACATTTTGGCATGACCACAACATGCTTGGGGGCACCTATGCCCCTCAACCATAACCCTCCTCAAAATCGAATTTCTTCACTTGCAACACTCATACTAGGGGCACCACTTGGCCTCCATACTTTTCCATGCTCATGTTGATGTTCGTCATGAGTTTCCATCTTGTAATCATGTTTTTATGGTCCCCTTTGGATCTTCCCCCATTTCATCATCATCATTAGTGTTCATCTATTCGTCTCTCTACTATTTTCTCCCATGCCTTAGTTGGGGATCCCTTATTACCTCACCTATGGCGGACCTCCTTCTGTCAACATCAGCTCATTTAATCCAGAAGCCAGGTCTAGAGGGCGGTGTACCTTGGTTCGAGATCCTTTCAGCATGATCGTGATCCGTATACTTGATGGTCCAGTGATGCAGCAACAGCTATTGGTGATTCCTGGGTGTGTGTGAGATGTCTCAACCCTCATGAGGGGGTGGCCCTGCAGGTAGCCCCCCACATGCCCGGATGACTTCTTCATTTCAGCCTTTGATGCAACTCCTTACATTTGATGATGTCGGCCTTAGCCGCTTACAACGCCTTTTCGATTTGCATGTATCAGTCAGATTTTGCAAGCCCTTCCCCGTGTATAGGGGGCATTTGGGTTGTATTTGTATCTCATGTACTAAAATATTATTGTATAAGTCCTGGCTGTTATTCCAGGCACAACATGTATGTGGGATTCATCATTCTATTTTTCTGGCTCGTATTTATGCCAGCATGTACTTTATAGTTCGGTTCCTTATCTACTGGACATACTATTCTTTTGTACTTTGTCTTGGCGGGCATAGGTATGCCTCTGCCGCCGCCTTTAGCACAGGTACCACTTCATAAACTAGAGACTTGTTGCACCTGTAAGTCTCGTCTCCTCAAGGTCTAGTCCTTTAGCACATTAGACTACCTTACATTTCTCTCTTTGACTTCCCTCTTGATGTCTAGTGATTGAGTTCTTACAACGTACTTTGGTCATACGATTTGCTCCTAACACTCGTACGTTGGGGGGAAATCTGTTACACCATTTTTTGGTCATCTAACCTATTATCATTAGATGAACCCAAGTACACCATGTAAGACCAATTTTACCCTAAGTAAAATTGCTTTCATTATGTGAAATAACTTAGTAAAACATCTTTATTAAGTTGTTTATGGTCTAAACATGACACCCCAAAAGGAAATAATAAACAAATCTATATTTGTTTATATTTCCTGGTCATATTTAACCCAAAACAAGGAAATAAAATAAATAAATCCTTATTTATTTGATTATTTCCTAAGAATAAGTTATTTAAATCCTTATTTAAATAATATTCCTAGTTAAATTTGACTAAATCATTTATAAATAATTAAATAAATCATTATTTATTTAATTATTCCCACCATTTCCTTAAAATAATAAACAGATCTTTTATTTATTTATTATTTATAAATAAAGGAATTGACCCAAGTCAAAAATCCTTTTCCCTCCAACAAATATAATAAAATATTCCTAAAGGGTGGTTCTAGAATTTGATTAATAATATTTTATTCATGCACCAAGTTCTAGACCACCCTAATATTTTGTTATAAATAGAAGGGTTTTTCCCATTCATTAGTCACCTTTCATTTGCATTAGATCACTTTGGATCTATACACTTGGTCACATTTTTACATTTTTGCCTTGTGAGCTCCCATTGAGTTCTATGTTTGTCTGGGTTTTCTACACCAACAAGAGAGAGAGATTTTAGATCTGAAATGTTGAGGACTGTCAAGAACCCATCCTATTGAGGAGAACCGGAAAACACCTTTCTTGTTTTCCTCTCAGGTGCCCCTTTTCAATATAATATAAAAATTATTTCAAATACACCGTTCTTGTCTTGTCTATTGGATGCATGGAACCACATTTTACTTGATCTGCTAATGTATTTTATACTTAGATCTGGATTTGTGCAGCATTATTTGGATCACCTGATTGCAGTTTTAAAGATATTTGGTAGCCATAATTAATGTTAGGGCTATTTTTTATGCGTAGATCAAGTGGTCTTTTAAGAAGAAATATTCATACTAATAGTAAACTATGTTGCTCAGTTGTTTTATGGCCACGATTGGACGTGAACCTTGACTTGGTAATATTGGCCATGAGTAGCCTAAGATTATTTATAATCCATTCTTAGGTGAATAAGGCATAGTCTAGTTGTAGTAAATGAAACTTGGTCAAGTTGTTGTTGTCGAGGCAGGACTTAGTTGGGTTCCTCAGTATAAAAAAAAATAGGGGTAGTTATGAGGACATGACAGTTAAGGAGTGTTAGGGCATTCCAATGAATTAAAAGGTGTGCTAACATATGCCAGTTAGTGTTAATGCATGAAAAGGAGTGCTTGGGAGTGTTAGGGCATCACAAGGGAGAACTAGTTCAAAGTGCATGGAAACAGATGAATAAGAGTTTTTGTGAGGGAGTGTCAGTGAATTCCAGGTGTCCCATGGACGAAGTGTGTTAGGATAATTTCATAATAGGACTTGTAGGAGGCAAGCCTATGATTGTGATAAGGGGATGGATGAAGCAATTTCAGAAAAATGGAGACTTTTTGCTAGACACAACACTATTTTTTCAATGACTTGGTTGGGTTCCCAAGTCATAAAAAAGGCAAGGTTATCTATGACGGCATGAAAACTAGGGAGTGCCAAGGTGTATAGGGAATCCCAGGAAGTGCTAACACATGCTAGAAATTTCCAAGGCATGTTAGGCATTCCAATATGTGCTAGGTTCTAGTGTTTGGCACCAACGCATGTTAGGGAGTGCTAGGGAAACATAATGGCAGACTAGTTTCAATTGCATGGAAATGAATGAATAAGATTGTGTGATAGGGAGTTTTAACAAGTTCTAGGTGTGCTAATGAGGGAGTGACAAGGTATGGTAGGCAATTCCAAGGCATGATAGAGTTTTAGGAAATCATGCCAAGGTGTGGCAAGTTCCAAGGTGTGCCAATGTGTGCCGAGGAGTGTTAGGGAGTGCTAGAGAAACACAAGGGAGCACTATGTCATAATGCATGGAAATGAATTAATAAGAGTGTGTGAAAAGGAGTTTCAACGAGTTCCAAGTGTGCTAAGGAGGAGTGACAATGCATGCTTGGAAGTGCTAAGGAATGCTAGAGTGCTAGGGTGACATGCGGCCAAGATGTGCCACCACATGTAAGGAAGTGTTAACTAGGAGTGCCAAGGAAACACAAGGGAGCACTACCTCATAATGCATGGAAATGAAAAAATAAGAGTTTTTGATTGGAAGTGGTAGTGAGTTCCAGGTGTGCTAAGGAGGGAGTGACAAAGTATGTTAAGCAGTGTTAAGGCATGTTAGAGGCTAGTGCAACATGCCAAGATGTCCTAGGTTCTAGGGCATACCAACATGTGCCAAGGAGTGTTAAGGAATGATATGGAAAGATAAGGGAGCACTAGGTAAAAATGCATGGAAATGAATGAATAAGAGTTTGTGACTAGGAGTTTCAATGAGCTCAGGTGTTCTAAGGAGAGAATGATAAGGTATGCTAGGTAGTGCCAAGGAATTCTAGAGTGCTAGGGCAGCATGCCAAGATGTGCCAGGTTTTAGGGTGTGCCAATGAGTGCTACGAAGTGTTAGGGAGTGTCAGGTAAACACAAGGAAGCACTAGATCAAAAAGCATGGAAATGAACAAATAAGAGTGTGTGATAGGGAGTGTCAATGAGTTCTTGGTGTGTTAAGGAGGGAGTGACAGGGTTATATGCTAGGAAATGCCAAGGTATTTTAAACTACCAAGGTGTGTCAGGAAGTTTTACGGTGTGTTAGGGGGTGTAAAATCACTTCAAGGAATATAGGGGATGCTAACACATGCCACATAATTCCAAGGCATTTAAGACATGTCAGGTGTTATGGCATGTGAAGATGTAAACTATGTTTCTTATAAGTTGTTTTATGACCACAGTTGGATGTGATGAGCATTGTCTTAGTAACTTGTTAAGTGGGATCAATTGAGATTGGACATGAGTAGTCTAAGATGAGTTACATGTAGTTCTTAGGTGAACAAGGCATATGTTGAATTTCCACGACACATGAGAATTTGGGTTTGGTCTCAGAATCATTGATGCAAACACACTCAAAGAGCCACAACGCATCAAATTTTCACAATGAAATCTACACATATTAGAGAATCAATCAATGCACATGAGAAATTTTAAAATTTTCAAACCGTTCTTTGTTAAATTACCAAATGTAATAGAATAGGCAAAGCTATCGTACCCAGGATCATGGCCCTTTACAATAACACTGATACAAGGAATACAACTAGGGCTTGGTGTTAGTCCTTTGAAACCAATACACCTTGAACAAGACAACACTTGACCCAATTTTTGATGGTGGCCACACATAGCCCATTCAATCCACATGTCTTGAACACATCTGGCAGGTCCTCTTTCCTCGCATTTTCAATCTGCCTATATCATGAACTCAACTCCTTTAGGTTATGGAACTCGGCTCCAAAAAGTTTTCCCTCTATCTACCTCTTTTTTCCTTTAAGGTCTGCAACACTTAAGGTTTTCGATTGAGTTGTTCACAACTCCGTTGTGAACAACTCTTTGGTCTACCCACTTTTTCCATACTGCTGCTCCAAGATGACAAGTCTAGGGATATGGAGGTTTCCATTCTTCTTAATGAGACAATAATCTACAATACAATGAAATAGGGCTAGTTGGCTAGCCCACTTGACTGCTACTTTAGTCCTTCAAATTCTGCACTTCCTTAGGCCCAATGCACCTACCCTTCTGCCAGTCTTGTTTTCCTTCACAAGTACATGACTTAGAGCTCTTATTTAATAGTCACCTAACATTAACCCTCCAATTGTACTTGGACTGCCATCAATTTTCCCAACCACAGTAAAATTTTTTACTGATCTACTGCCCACAACACTGCCCTCATCTAGGGCTATTCAAATATTCCACCTAATAGTGATTTGAGTCCTCTCAAAATCACTCTTCTTGTGTACCAATTTCTTTGTTGTCAACTATATGAACAAATATGAACTACTCATCATATCATCCTTCTAACAATTTGTAGATGACTGAACTAGGGTCACACATCGTCAATTAGCAGTCCATTGACTAACTGTTTATAGGCTGCTTCAGATCTCTATCCAAAGCTCTATGGACAGTAGAACAAAATCATCTCCTCTTCATCTCAATCCATTCCTCATATGGCACATTTATTTTGCTCCATCTTCTACTCAGGTTCCACCTTCTTGTGGATTTGTTATCTTCACACACACTTCTGCAAACCATATTCCAAATTTGTGGTATATATTGTAGAAATAAACCTCTCTCTAAGGGTCACAACCCCTAGTCTTCTTCTATGCAGATTTGTCACAGTCTTAATGGCATACCTTATGGATTGAACATGCTAGGAAACCTCGCTAAATAGGGAATTATACTTCTATTCTTAATTCTTTAGAACAAACCATATCCACCCATAGAAAAAAATACAACTCTTTTCTCCATAAGAGACTCGGCCTAGCTCATATGGGTCCATATATTCTGGTAATTTCTTTGATTGAATCTTGAACATATATTTAGATATCTATGACCCTCAAACTATAGTTACCTCAGTTAATATTACACCTATGACTACTTTTTCAACCTAGTAACCACCACAAGGTAAGGTCTCAACCCTCTCTACTATTTCAAAATTTGATGTGGACTTCACACAGAAACGCCAATGAAATCACATGCCCAAATTCTCATGAGTCACATCCCTTGAGCTTTATCTTCCCTAAGAGAACCAATTAGAATATGCCATCGTACTTCCTATCACGAACCCATTAAGGTATGTGACATTCTTGTGAACCCTCACATGATGATCTTACTCTTCGTGGATGATCATGGCCTCCCTTTAGCAACACTTACTCAACCCTATAACTCGACCTACTTTAGGACTACATCTCTCTTAGTCTCCTTGATAAAATGAGCTCCTTCTCACTTGATGTTATTGTCTTCATACTAAGGCCTCCTTAAATAGCTTTTCCTAGCTAGGCCTCTTAAGAAAGTTCTAGAACTTACAAACTTTATCTACTTATACCTTAGTAAATGTTATTTTTCTGTTTAATTTTCTTTTAGATTTTAAACCTCATCTTGAGTACAAAGCCCCTTCACTTGGGTTATTTTCCAACAAAGCCTTTTGTGGTCAAAACCCATCTCACTAGGCTTGTGGAGTACCTCCCAAGCTACAAAATTCAACAACATAGTCTAGTTTTAGTAATCGTAACTTGGTCAAGCTCCTATAGTCAAGCGAGGACTTGGTTGGGTTCCCAAGTTGAAAATTAAGTAAGGGTAGTTGTGAGGGCATGATAACTAGAAAGGGTTAGGGCATGCCAAGGAATGAAAAGGCGTGCTAACACATGCTAGACAATGTCAATGCATGTTGAGGAGTGTTAAGGAGTGTCGAGGAATCACAAGGGAGAACTAGGTCAAAATGCATGGGAATGAACAAATAAGAGTGTGTTCCAACGAGTGTCAGTGAATTCAAGTGTGCCAAGGATGAAGTGTGTTAGAAAAATTTCATAATATGATTTGTAAGAGGCTAGCCTATGATTGCGATAAGGGGCTCGACAAAGCAAATTTAAACAAAGGGAGACTTTTTGTTGGGAACAACACTATTTTTCCTTTATCTATTATTTTTATATGAAATGTGGCACACTTTGGCCAAATGCTCATGTTTTAAACTATTTTAGATAATTCCATATTGTACATTGTTGTGTATAAGTTTTGGGGGACTCAACTTGTGCCGAACTATATCTTGTGTGCCTTGTGTATCATGTGGTTATTGCAAACTCTCAGTTAATGCTCTACTGTTTATATGAACTGGACATACATGTGAAATATTTACTATGAAATCTATGTTGCTTATTTGTTTTATGGCCATGGCTAGATGTGATCCTTGTCTTGGTAAGTTCTTAGGTGGGAAAAGTCAAGCTTGGACATGAATAGCCTTAGATGAGGTATAAGAAGTTCTTAGGTGAACAAGGCACAATATACTTGTATTAGGTGCAATTGATCAAGTTGTTACGGCTGAAATAGACCAATGTCACATGAACTGGAGTAGCTAAGGACTTGATTGGGTTCCCAAGTCGTGAAAAAATGTAAGGTTATTTGTGAGGGCATGAGTGCCAAGGCATGTTAGGGAATGCTAACATGTGCCAAATAGTTTGAAGGAATTCCAAATATGCTAATATGTGTCAAGTGCTAAGGCATGCCAAGATCTTCAATGGTGTGACAATACATGCCAGGGACTATCAAGGCAAAAAAAAGGAGAAACAAGTTAAAATACAAGGAAATGAACACATCATAGGGTTAATAAGTCATCAATTTACATTCAAGAGGGGCATGATATGCACACCAACACTAGGTTGAAATGAGTGTCAAGTGCCAAGTGTTAGTGCATTATAAGTGCCAAATCATCCTATGTTACTTCTCTTCTACTTTCCAGTAACTTATCTCAAATAAATCTAATATTAAACCATGCTAAAGCATACCGAGGCATCTTAATGAATGCTAGACATGATAATTATCATGGCCTCTTTAGGACTACATATCTCTTCGCCCCCTTGATCAAATAAGTTCCTTCTCACTTTATTTTATTTCCTTCATCCGATGGACTCCTTAAATAGTTTTTCCTAGACCTCTTAGGAACCCTCTAGAACTTACGGGTTTTATCCACTTAGACCTTAGGAAGTATTCATTTTCCTTTTTAATTTTCTTTTATATTTTAAACCCTATCTTCGGTCCAAAATCCCTTTGCTTGGCTTCTATTCCCACAAAGCATTTTATGACCAAAATCACACAAAACCATCTCACTAGGCTTGTGGAGTATCTCCCAAGCTACACAATTCAACAACATAGTCTAGTTGTAGTAACTATAACTTGGTCAAGCTCTTGTAGTCAAGCGAGGGCTTGGTTGGGTTCCCAAGTTGAAAATTAAGTAAGGGTAGTTGTGAGGGCATGATAGCTAGGGAGGGTCGGGGCATGCAAAGGAATGAAAAGGCATGCTAATACATGTCAAAAAATGTCAATGCATGCTGAACTAGAGCATTAGGGAGTTTCAGGGCATATCGAGGGATAACTAGGTCAAAATGCATGGAAAGGAACAAATAAGAGTGTGTGTTAGGGAGTGTTATCAAATTCAAGTGTGCTAAGGATGAAGTGTGTTAGGAGAAGTTTAGAATATGATTTACAGGAGGAAAGCCTACGATTGTTATCAAGGGCTTGACATAGCATTTTTAGGCAAATGGAGATCACTTTGTGCTAGGCACACCATTTTTTTTCCTTTAGTTATTATTGTTTTTAATATTAGATGTGGCACACTTTGGGTACATGCTCATGTTTTCAAATATTCTAGATAATTTCATATTGTAGATTTTTGTGTATAAGTTTTGGGGCACTCAGCTTGTGTCAGCTTATATCTTGTGTGCCTTGTGAATCTTGTGGTTCTTGCAAATTCTCAGTTAATGTTCTATTGTTTATATGAACTGAACGTACATATGAAATATGTCCTGTGTAAGATATGTTTCATAGTTTTTTTATTGCCATGGCTATATCATGTGATCCTTGTCTTGGTAAATAGTTAAGTGGGACATGTTGAGCTTGGACATGAGTGGCATAACATGAGTTATAGAAAGTTCTCAGGTGAAAAAGGCACAATCTACTTGTAGTAGGTGCAATTGGTCAGGTTTTTGTGGTTGAAGCATGCCAATGTTTTCACATGAAGTACAGTAGCCAAGGACTTGATTGGGTTCCCAAGTCGTGAAAAAATGTAAAGGTTAGTTGTGAGGACATGAGTGCCAAGGCATGCTAGGGAATTCTCAGATGTGCCAAATAGTGCGAAGGCATGTCAAACATGATAAGATGTTCCAAGTGATAAGGCATGCCAAGATGTGCAAGGGTGTGTTAATGCATGCCAAGGAATGTCAAGGGAATAAAAGGGAGAAACAAGTTAAACTACAAGGAAATGAACACATAAGAGGGTTAATGAGTCATCAATTTACCTTTTCTAAGAGGGGCATGCTAGGCACACCAACACTAGGCGCCAATAGGTGCCAAGTTCAAATTCTTAGTGCATTCTAAGTGCCAAGTCTTCCTTTGTTACTTCTCATCTAATTTCCAAAAATTGATCTCAAATAAATTTAATATTAAACGATGCCAAATCATACCAAGGCATCTCAACGTGTTCCTTACATGCTAAGACTTTCCAAGCGCCAACACGTGCCAATCGCCAATATGTGTCAGGGAGTGTTATGCATGCTATGAAGTGGAATGGCATGTTGAAGAGTGCTAAGGTGTGCTAGAGAGTGCTAGTGCATGTTGAGGAGTGTTAAGGAGTACTAGTACAAAACATTAAGGGGGCACTAGGTCAAAATTCATGGAATATAATGAATATGAGGAACGTGTGCCAGGGACTAGTGTTAATGAGTGTTAGCTATCATGCCAAGGAGGGAGTGACAAGGTATGATAAGCATTGGTAAGGCATGCTAGGGAATATCAAGGCATGTAAAGAAGTGCCAAAGTTTGCTAGGGATTTCCAGGGTGTGCTAATTATATGTTCCAAATAGTGCCAAGATATGCCAATACATGGTAGGTGCTAAGGATGTGCAGGGTGCCAGGGTATGTCAATATGTGTCAAGAAGTGTTAAGGTAACAAAAGGAAGAACCAAGCTAAAATGTAAGTAAATGAACACATAAGAGGGTTAATAAGTCGAGACTTTATCTCTTTTCAAAAGGGGAATTCTAGTCACACTAATACAAGGTCCCAATACATGTCAAGTGGCATTATGTGCCAAGTGTTAATGTATGTCAATGCATTAAACTAGGGTGTTCCAGGGCATGCTAGGGAATACTTGCATGCCAACACATGCTAGGAAAGTTCCATGTTGTGCTAGCACATTCAACAATTTTCTTTTGCGTCAATTTCATGACAAGATGTTCTAGGTACAAAGATGTTCCAAGACACGCGAGGTGCTAAGAAATGTTAGTGTGTGACAAAGCATTAATTTAAGGTGTGCCCGAATTGCTGAGGAGTGGTAGGTCTTTCTCATTAATAGAATTGTCATCGCTTGATTATGTATTAAATAATATATTTCCTACACACACTAGTGGAACTTTATCTGAAGGTAATCTGATAGATAATAAACTTAATATATATGAATCATGTGTTGACTCATAGGAAAACTCTATTCGACTAGTCATTACCTGAGGGAAATGATACACACAAATAATTACTTCTTAAAAATTTGACTGACTCTAACCACTATGTCCTTTCACATATTCTAAAAAATAGTCCACAGTAATGGTCTTAAATTGTTATATTTTGACAAAAATTGTATTAGCATGCATATAGCGTCATCAAAAACTCATTGTAATGATCAATGGTGACGAACATTTTTTGACCGTCACCAAAAGTAACAAAAAGACCATTGGTGAGGGTCATTAAAAGTTCATCACTAGAAGTGTCACCAAAGAGAGAATTAGTGATGGGCCTTTAACGACCCTCACCAAAAGTGTCATTGAAAATGGCTTTGGTGACGAACCTTAAAGGACCATCACTATATACACTTACAGTGACGTTTTTTTAAGGAACGTCACCATATGTGACATTGGTGACGGACCTTAAAGGTATGTCACAAGCATGATCCTCACCAATGTCATTTTTTCTTGTAGTGGAGGAATCTCCATGCCTCCTTTTTGAGAAGAAAGCTCTTCCTGCAATGGGGATCTTGCCCTTGGCAAGGTATCATACAAGTTTCTATCCCCCTTCATAGAAATCTAAAGTGGAGTTGGCGTAATGGATCTCTCCAACTCATGCAAAAGTTTTGAGTGTTTATATTTTGCTAGCTCAATCAAAGATGTTTTAGATTTTTTTCCGTCAAATATCTTCACTAATCTCTTAGTGAATCCTGCATAAGTGTCTATATTTTCATGATTAAATGAAGAAGATTCATAAAAACACCAAGTATAAGTCTTACCTTTAAGATGCAGCATTGTTATCCAAAGGGCTTCCTTTTCTGAGACTTGATGTAGCTGCAAGTATGAGTCTAGTTTCTCTATCCAATCCATGGCTGTGCATGTGGATGACCCATCAAAATTTGGCAGAAATAATCTGCCTCTTCTACTTCTGTTGTCATTTCTGGGTCTTCTTTCCTCCTTGAGTTGGAAAATATCTTGGAAGTTCAAGAGCTCCTTGAATCCCCAATATTGAGATACATACTCCTGAAGATAATCACCCAAAGTCTCCTCCTTTGGTGCATATTCTTCTTCCATCTCTCTTGCAGTGAATCTGGGCATAAAACTGCGTTATGGATCATATTGTGTGGCTGCATTCTCACACCCATCATGTAGAAATATAGGGCTTGCTTCATACTCATACCCCCTTGGATATTCTCTACACATCTCCTTTCTCATCTTCTTGATATCTCCCTTGATGTTCTGCATAGTTTGAAAAAGAATATTTGAGAGCTCCCCTTCCTCTCTTCCTCCAAAAACTAGAGTCTTTTTTTTTTTTTTTTGTAGATCTCCTCTTCTTATGAGAAGCTTCTCCTTATGGTGAGATATTGGCTAAATGCATAGGTTGAGCCAAGATTATGCTACGATACCACTATAATATCCCCAAATGGGGAAAGCAGTAATATAGCTCATAAAATGAAAGCAGAAGAAAATATTTAACACAAGAAACCATGAAACCAATACGGAGTCATAACTTTATGTATTAGAACAGAAAATCAATACAAAAAAGTGAGGCGTAAATCATATACAATGAGGAAACAAGCCTCCCATAACAAATCACTCCCAAATATGAGTTGTTGTTACAATACAAAATGCTAGAGAGAAACTACAACATAGTCATATCAAGCATAAATATATATGGAGATGATAAAAGTTTATAAAAATACCGATATAGGCCCTAATAGATTCTAAACATACAAATTTGGGCACTAGATCAACTTTCCAAGACAACCCAAGAGGGTTTCCAGAAAATGAACACAATGTGCCAATGTAAGCCGCGACCCTAGGGTTGAAGGTATGTTGCAACAACAAAAATGAGAAGATATGGATGAAGTTTATGCATAAAACTATATATCTTCTCCAATAGATCCTATAGATGAAACAATGGGTCCTCCACTCAAGAAATCACCTCCCAAAACAACCACTGCAACCACCTCTACAACTCCTCCCTAAAATAACGCAAATCTGAGCTAAAACTCAATTGTAGGGGATGAATACTCCTTAGCCTCCTGCTAAATGTGTCAATAAATCTCAAGGGGCTTCTTTATAGGTCCTATAATGGATGGAAACCTTCCTCCATTGATAAAATAGCTCTAAAGACACCTTAATCTAATTCTCCACTGCTGCACCCTGCAACACAACACAATATTTTGTAGAAACTGTGTTGTTGAAGAAAGTTGTAGCTTGGACTTGAGCCTTAATGTGGAAATGCAGTGCAATGCTCCTCCAAGATGCCTCTCATGAGATGGGATTCCCACTCGGGAACACCCTGTTCTAAACAACATTCCAAACTCAACTAAACAACTAAAGAATGCCAAAAGTCTAAACATACCATACATAAAATAATAATCCAAAACATCCCCTCATATGGCTGCCATCCTCTTCCTTATATAGGTTATGAGATTTCTTTCCCTTGGCCCCACTCAATTAGGTCATTTCATTCATGAAATCAATCTCCCTCCAGAATTGTGTTATTCCTCATTTAATGTCCACTCCTCTATAATAATGTTGTTGATTTGGTCAAAGTTGACCTATTCAACATGATCCAACCCCTGTTCATTCTCAAAGGTGTTTTATTTAGCTTCTTAGAAGGCCGCCTTACAAACTTGAAGTGTTTTTATTGCTGCTAAGGAGATTTATCGGCCTCCCCACCCATTTATTCACCTACCTAGTGACAAAATAATGTATAATATTCCATTTAGCTAAAAGCTAAATTTTAGGAATATTACATAGTTCTCTTTATTATATGCTTTTGTTTCTGAGATCTAGCCTTCTTGGCTTCATTTCTCGGGCTTTCATCAACATTGATAATTTAATCCTTCAATATAGGATTAGAAATCACTTTTCTATTAAGTCTAAGCTTATTTTTAGGCCTAGCGTGAGGCCTCTAAGGTATGGATTAGGAATACTAGACTACCCTTATTAATACCTTGTTTCTCAGAAATCTTCATCATGGTTGTCTTCTTCAAACGATGAATAGGAGTGAATGAAATTTCTATCCTTCTAAAAAATTTATTAGGTGTCTTGAGAGAAGAAAATAATTGAGCTAGTGTTGGTTCCTCCACTGAATGGGTGTCCTTATTTTATTCTTTCTCTTCTACAACTGCTGGGATAGAGTATTGGAATAGAAAATGCACTTGAACTGGCACATGAAATATTGTTTGAATTGGAAATTGAATTGACACTTCAAGGCTGACTTCCTTTGAAGTTTTCTCCCTTAGGGTCAACCTTCTTATGCCTCTATATCTTGAGGAAGAAGGTCTGTTTTCTTTAGATGTAGAATTAACTCCTTCGCTAGGTTGAGTTTTCCTTTGTTTGAATCTCATGGAATGTTCTATGATGAATGTTGCTAAATTTTGAGGTTCCTTTGGAGGTTTCATCACATAAACCTTTTCTACTCATTGTAAAATGGGTATGGGAGCGACAGGTTCAGGTCTAGCTCTCTTAAATGAACCTCTATTTTCCTACTGGTTGATGGGATAGACCAAGCTGGGTGTGAACTATTTGGCATAGGTGTTGTGCTAGTTTGTTCATGGGAATTTTGCTTCTTGGGTCTCCCTACCCTCCTCCTAGAGTTGATATTACCAAATACCTCCTATATTAGGAATTTATCCCAGGTGGTCTTTTTCTTTTTAAGGTGGTAGACAATCAACATTCTGATTAAACCTCTATGATAGAAGTTATGCAAGGAATATTTAGGGATTTTTTGGAATTTCAACGACATTTTAAGAAAGGATTTCTATAAGAATTAAGGAAAATTTAAAAGTTTTTCACCTGAGACATGAGAGAGAAATCTCATTTGGTACTAGTGGAAAGAGGAGAATCTACCCTCACAGGAAATGTACCATTGCACAGTGGTGATTACATGTTTCCATTCTGCTCTAAAACAAAAAATATGTACAGTTGGATTCCATTTGACATGCACATGTTCAGGTTTGAGGAAGGGACTTACTTCTGTTTGCAGCACTTTATTTTGGAACTAGCATTCTCAAGTGGCCGAGGTTTGAGTAGATCTAGCTATGATGGTTTGAGAGATTTTCAAAGTCTTGCTGCCAAGCCTCACTTTCTCACCATAAAAAATCTTGGCAAAGGCCTGTGCTAAAGCCACATTTTCTCCAGAAAACTTTTGCAAAAACTTGTACTAGCTTGCTGACTTAAATTGGGGATTTTATTTAGATTCAACAAACCTGTTGTTTGCTGGCTCAGAAATATTAACATTTCCACCTTTCCCCATAATTCTCAACAACTAATCTCCCTCTAAATGAACAATTTTTCGACCTGGAGGTAAAACCCTACATGCAGCCCTGATTTCCTGCCTTGGAATGGTAAACTAGTTGCTGGAGGATGTGACTCTGTTAGCTGTAACCTCCATAGAAAACCTCGGTAATTAGAATAGTAAGTCTAAACCTCTGAATTTGAGCCCTTAATCACGGTATGGTGTAATGGAACGATTTGAAATGATTCAAATACGGGCGCAAAGTCACCCCATAGCTCATAACACTCCAATGCATCATTTAATAATTGATACCTTGTACTATAATCTTCGCTTCAACTTAAACATGGTAGCCATAGGTTAGCTGCATTAATAATATGATAATTCACTTATAATAATTTTCCTAAGTTAAAAATAATTACTCTTTTAAAACAAGAATAATCATGTAATAATGTAGTAGATATTTAACTAACTTCAAAGGGGAACGATCTCTTCTTGAAAATACTCCTTTGAGCCCCTTATGCAGTTCTGGAGAAATAACTGCCTCAATCTTTGCATTGTAGTGTAACTAAAATCCATTGTAGTGTAACTAAACTTCAGAGAAATAGCTGCCATTTTCTCTATGTCACCAATGTAAATAGTTTCCTGAAGAAATAGTGCCATTTTATCTGTGTCACCACTGTAACCTTTAATTTGGAGAAATATTTTCCCTTTTTTATCACTGTGTTATCAATGAAACTTTTACAAGGGTAGCTATAATCCCGGAAAGAGTAGCTATTATTTTATTACACAAATGAACAACAACCTTCGACAGTAACCTAAGTTAAAAAAATAGCTTTAACTTCTTTTATGAACCTAAGACAGAATACCACCTATAAAAATTAAAAAATCTTTTTGGTTTTAAGACTCTTTTTGGATTTTAATGAAAATGACTCGAACTTTGACATAGGCTAAGGAACAAAAAAAAATTGAAAATAGTGACACAATGGCGGTCAAATTATTAAAATTTACAGTGATAACAATATCAATATGGTTATCTAATACACGTTTTAACAGGTTTATAGAAGTATTGCATGAAAAAATTGTAGCCTTAAAATACCAATTGTTAATTCCCCCATTTATAGAACTGAAATTTTTAAATGGAAATGTGAAGGAAATTGTACCTCGATGGAAGCATTAACATTGCATAGAAAGAAACTTCATTGTTACGAATCAATACATCTTTTTAAGAAAAATGAAGAATGACATTGGCTATGTTTTCTCTCTCTATTTGTGATTCTACCAAAGGCTAACACACTAGATTTGTGTGCCATATACTCTCAGCTTGGATTTGGAGATTTTTTTGGAATCAGTCTTGCACTCTAATCCTTCATTTATATTTTCCAGTTGATAATACCATGTCCACATAATCTCAACATTATTTTCTTTCCTAATTTGAATCAATTTCAATTTGGTGGTTAATCATATTTATGATTCATTGAGTTATCTACATACAACAATGGAACTTGAAAATTTTTAACATGGCACACTCTTTTGCATCATTCATCTAATATTTCTCTTCTCAAAGATACTTCTAGGAGAATATTTTTCTCTATTTCATAAAGTCAATTAAATTGTATCAATGACACAAAATGTATAGTTACATGGCTAAGGGGTTGTCACTGTGTCTCGTTCCCATCAATAGTGGTGGCATATCGCAGAGGGTTTAGAATCCTGAAGTTGTTTGTGTGATGATGACATCAGTGAAGACACACATGCATGCCAATATGGGGCTTTGGATTTTCTTTAGCGCTAAATATCACTGGAGTGTTACTTCTATCTTCACAGTCCAATTGCTAAGAAACAAATATTTTCTGGTAAAGGAGGTCCTCTTTATGGGCTTGTAGTGAGTCAAAGCATCTTGATTCTATGTTATCCTGAATGACACCATAAATGAAGGATTTTTTTTAGCTTGCACTAGTAAGCCTTTTTTTAGGTTAGCATTGTGAATGGAACTGATGAGTTCAATATTGTTGCAGTTGTTTTATTAGAAAGTGGTTCAAAATATTGGGAATGTTACAAAAGAAAGACTTAAAAAATCTACTACAAAATCACATTTTGGTTCCTCTGACTCTGGATTTCTCCGTAGAGGATTGGAGCCTGTACATATTATGTGTAATTGGGAACATCCAACCATAATTACTTTATAGGATATGTATTCAGCATTTGAAGGAGGAAAATTACAAGTACCCTCCCAAATGTTACAATTGCCACAGGAAAAAATGGTACACACTTGATTGACTATAGATAGGTTAGATTCCTAGGCAGTGTACATGGAACTCATGGATTCAATATTATGACATGGAAGGGGCAGACACCTTGTAGTATTGAAATTACTACTATTTTCAAGCAGGCCCTACCATGCCTACAAGGGGAGAAGACCATATATGTGCTTTAGCCTATATAGAACAGGCAAATCGATAAGGAAGGAAAGGGTTCACTACCCTTCTTTTTTACAGGTCCGCCTATTTGAAAAAACTGGCAAGGGGTTATAATTCCTTTTGTTGCTAACCTAACATTTAATTGTCGGAATGAAGTCTTGAAACTACCACTTTGATTTAGCCAACCTTTCGTGGATAATTAGTTCCACCCCGCCCCAACTAGGGCAGGGAGTAAGCATCTTTCATGAAGCTAAACAGAACTCAAGCATTTTTTTTGGTCTTCTTGCTTGAAGCATCGGAATAGCAACATTTTCAAGCGTCAGAATAGTGACGCTACCTTAAAAACGTCGGAATAGCGACAAAAACTTAGAAATTTCGGAATAGTGATGAAACCTTAAAACATCAGAAAAATGTCGAAATCACGACGAAACCTTAAGAACATTGAAAAAATGTCGGAATAGAGATGCTACCTTAAAAACATCGGAAAAACATTGAAATAGAGAAACTACCTTAAAATCTTCTCTCTTGTGACACTACCTTAAAAACGTCACTCTTGCGACACTACCCAAAAACCTCAGAATAACGACACTACCCAAAAAGCGTCAGAATAGCAACGGGAGTAGAAATAGCAACGGGACAATAAACAATGTGAATGTAAGATTGAATAAATGAAGACACGTGTCATGTCTTGTGTCACTCTACCGATAATTATTAGAAATGTCAGAATTGCAACGGGAGTATAAACGACGTTTTGCCCAACCTCAAAGTGTTACTCTTGCGAAGCGTATGTGTCGCAAGAGCGACATTTTGGCCATCGGAATTTGGGCCAATTGTGCTAGTGCATCCTTTGAGATTTTCGCAATCTTCATGAAAAATGAAGATGACAGTAAACTATTTAATTATTATATTGATATATAAAAACTAAATACACCAAAAGTGATATTTATAAATAATTGCTTTGTAGTAATATATACATATAATTCTAGAAAAAAATTAAAGAAATATTACTTTTTCAATCCTTCTTTTTTGTTGTTGTACATTTTTTCTATTAAAAGTCTCATATGTCTCATTGGCAAATTCTTTGGAAAGTCTTCCTATAGTTTAAATAGAATTTGGTTCTTGGAATCATTAGATTTATTTTTGTATTCTAAATGGAAAGAATGTCTATACATTCGTTCCTCTAGATCCCTCAAATATTTCTAAAAGTTTTTCCCCTTTTCGTTAACTTCAGCACCACTCCAGATGAGCTAAGGAGCAATTCATTTTCATTTACATGTTCTAGTTTATTTTATTTTCTTAGAACAACATTCCTTTTCTTCACTGTTGGTCCCTATAGAACATTAAACATATCTAAATTAATAGATTGTTTGAAACATGTTATCTAATATTTTTAAGTATATTATTAATGAAAATTGAAAAAATAAACTCATTTTGGATCGATGGTATTTTTTCATTCACCTGATTCATCCTTATACATCAAGATTTTATGCTCTTCTAGTCTTAGATCAGAAAGAATTTTATCGAGCTTTGTCATTTTGTGGCTCTGCATGATACACACTAAATAATACATATTAGTTAAACTTACATATACTTCAAATATAATAATTTTTGTAAAGAATTTATAAAGAAATTTCCTTTTTTGATTTTATGGACGTGCTATCAATATTTTTGTTACTTGAACTCTTGTCAGCCATTTTTTTATCAATATAAAACCTGTACCATTCATTAATAAATTTTATAAATAAATCACATACATTTCAGGTAAAAAAAAAAATCAAGAAAACGATACGTTTATCTAAATTAAACGCCTAGTGCAACTTTCGTAACTTAACCATTGAAAACAATACGATAGGTTCTTATAAATGCATTGCCAATACAATAGAAACAATGTACGATGCTCTTTGTCAATAGGAGACCCGGTGCAATATATTAATATCATAGCACGGATTAACATAAACATAAATTAACAAAAAAATATTTTTATCAAACAATCTTTTTTGGAAATATGTGCCCGGTGCATTATACTAAAATCATGCATCAGTGCACTATTTTAAACAGTGCACATCGATTAACAAAAGTTGTTGTTTTTTTTTTTAAATCGTCCAAGGGCCGACAGGGATTGGGATCTGACTCTGCAAGTGATCCGACATGTTAGATGTCATACACCTATATATATAGTAATACACACCATATAAATCTAAAGTGAAAAGCCCTAATTGTGAATTTTTGCAGTCACATAAACAAGAGGAAGAAAGGGTTTAACATAATAATGGCTTTTTTTGTTTTTTTGTTTTTCTAAATTTTAATTAAATATAAATAGGAATAGAGATTTTAAATGATTTTATTAGTAAAATTAACAGTAAAATTAAAAAATTAAAATTTTTTACTATGCATGTATTAAATCTAACAGAAACTGTAAAAAAAACAATTATTACAGTAAAATTTAACATTTTTACTATACTACATGGTTTTTGTGTGAATCACCTGATGTTTGAAATTCTAATTCTCTAAATATTATTGTTGTTCGAAAGTATTTTTCTACTCCACAATTTTCTCTTGCTCCAGGTATGTCTCTCGTGCAAATCCCTTCCTGAAAAATTTTGCAAAAATAATGAAATAATGAATAGATTTTACTATTTAAAGAAATTTTTATCAAATTATATTTTCGAAAATCATTTGTCGCTCATTTTTCAGTTTACCGCTTTTTTTTCACTTCAAAAAAATAAATTTGTGTATTTTTTCCAGATATTCGGTGCATTTGTTAACTAACAACACTAGTGCTTTTGATAATAAAACTACACTGGTGCAGTTAACAATTCATTAGAACCGATAACAATAACTCCCTTTTTAAGGCACATAAATTACTTTTAGGTATGTACACGAAAATTTATTATTGATTTTTCTCAAATGTAGGGAGAAAATATCATAATTATATCAAATGGACAATTCTTCAAAATCTGGCTTGTTGCATAATATTTCTCAAAGTCCATCATGGAGTTCTCCCTATCCATATTCAGACATAATTACTTCATATTTTATTTATATTTTCATTATCTAATTGAATTTATGTAATTTATCCATGTCAATCAACTCAATAAAATTAATGTATACAAATTTTCAGGTTCATGGACAATCAAAATCGAGTTCAGATGAAAAAAATATTCAATAGTTCCAAAACATTAGAAGCTCCTATCGGGAGTAGCGTACCGTAAGGCGTGGTTGGTAGATGAAAATGGAGAGTGGCTTTAACCTACCAATTGTAACATGCCATATTCTAGCCACAATCCTGGGATAATGATGGTAATAATTGTTTGGTATAATGTAATTATTTAAACATCAAACTAATTAATTATGCATTGACATGCTTACTAATTGATATCATCGATTTTGTACTAATCATGTTCAAATATATTTTTTGAAATTATTAGGATTCTAGTGATGATGAGAGACCTACCTAACATCTTCCGTTGCACCCCATGACAATGTCAAATCGAGAGAAGGCTAAATTAAGAGAAAAGCTTAGAGAGGAACGATACCAAGAATGGTTGAATCAACCACCTATTCAATTGCCACTACGTCCAAATTCACCAATTAGGAATACACACAACAATATTAGTTCTTCACAAGCTAGCAATGGAGGAAATCAAATAGAGGTTGGTATGGATGATTACTTAAGGGATATTACCATGCAGACAATGTTGTTAGATGCATTTCAAAATGATGATTAGCTACGGGATGATGCTCATATCATTGATACCATTTTCGAAAGACTTAAATTTGCTTCCACCACCCCTCTCTTTGGACCTAGCGGTCAGTCAAAGTCTACCCAGTTAGGGACAACGATGTTACTGTAAAAATTGAAAGCAAATTTTGGTTTGTTGAATGCATGTTTCTCAGAAATTTTGAGGTAATTGACCATCAAGTCCTTTATATTTTGATAAATTTTGTCACACAATCCACACTAAAAATGGTCAATTTTATGAATGTTAATAATTATTTGCATTATACATTTTACATTGTCCACCAACTACAGGTTATTCTAAGATAAGGTTCTTCCAAGTGATAATGTCTTTCCCGGTAGTTGCGAAGAGGCAAAGAAATTGTTGAAAATGTTGGGTGTTGAGAGCATATCATATCATGCATGTCCAAATGATTGTATTCTATATAGAGGAGAATATGCAGACAAAGAGATATGTCCAAAATGTGGGCATGACAAGTATGATAAATCAAAAAATAAGGGTAAATCACGTGGTCATCCTTTTAAGATATTGAGGCACATGCCTATAATCCCAAGATTCAAAGGCTCTTTTGTTGCAAAGAATTAGCTATGTTGTAGGGATGACATGCCTCACACATAAATCAGTTGAGATTTATGTGAATCCTAACGGATACATGGCACGAAATTCAAGGATGAAGTACAAAGTCTATGACTCAGCATATCCATGGACGGTGTCAACCCATATTCCCTCCATAACACGAACTTTTCTGTTTGGCTTGTAGTAGTGATAAATAACAATACCCCCCCATGGTTGTCTGTGAAGAGTAAGTGACTTATAATTTTTAAAATTTATATAAAATAAATATTCACGTTTGACTTCGATATAATGTATATTTTGATCTCATATGTACTATATGTCGGTTTTATTTCATCAGCAAATGCAGAAATTGAAGCAATCAATAAATTCGTTATTTGCAATTACGAAGTGACACAACCGTGGGTCGCATTGTACATACAAAAGAGGATGAAATGATATAGTGACAAGAAATAATTCATATGGTTGAATGGTAGAAGTCTGCCTTATCCTGATCATTTAAAATAAAATATGGCAATTATTTGGCCCAATAGTTGGGTTGCTGACCATGTCAGAGAGAAATATGGTGCAATCGGTCATTATCCGCATGCTGAAGAGGATGCACTAAATGTAGGGATTGGGTGTAGAAACTAGGTAATAATATATTTATGTACATTTTAAAATTAATAATGCACCTTTGAAATGTAACATCTATATTTTATATTTTAACAATTCATGACACTATGAATTTTTAACTTTTTTATAGGTGCATTTGTTCCCATCTATGTGGGAATAAGGACACCATTTTTGCACAGAAAATGTTGATGATGGACACATGACACAAGACTGTGGAGTGGAAGTCAAGTTCGATCAATCTAGTCGAGCTAGCCAGGCACCGTGAACAAAACCTAGTACGAGGTACATTAGGTTATGTCTGAAAGATACAAGAGATCATTGAAGTGGACTTATATTATTTCCAATGTGTTATTTTTAGGTGCAAGTGGTGGGACACCTCTGATCAGAATAATGTAAAGGAAGATCAGGATAATAGGTTTATATGTATCAACTCTAGAAATATGTGGGATGAAGCTAAGGAGCCTTATGTTTTCCCCAAACACTGCAACCAGGTGTTTTTTTACCCAGATGTGTTAGATAGGGATTGGTGGTTCGTATTGAGAAATGACTCTAGATCAAAACAGATTTTTGAGAACAATAGTGTTATCATGCCAAGCGAGTTGGAAGATAATGAGGTTGATCATGAGAACAAAGAGTGATATGGTACATGTGTTATTTCATCACTTATACTATTTAAGATGGGTTTTTATAAAGAAGAGGACTTAACCTTATAACTAAGACTTTTTTTTCCAAAGATTATAATATGTATTTTGAATTAATTGGTTTTCATTGTGTTATTTTTAAAATCATTTCGCTAGATAAATTGCAATTATGTTGATCTCAAAAGCAATGCACTATATCAAGTTCTTTTTTTTTATATCAATTCCTAAAATAATACTACTACTTGATTGCTTTAAATGGTTTTTCACTATATCATTACTTAAATAAATGCACCCTATTATATGTGTGTGTGTGTGTGAATGATATCTTCAAAAAAAAAAAAAGTATTAATGTATACTGTTATTTTTGGTATGTAAGATCATAATAAACTAATGATCATTCTAAACATGAATTTATTTGCATTAGTTTTTAAACTTTATTATGTGAAAAAAAATCATATTATTTTGTATTTATTATTTTATAATTATTTATATTCATACAAATTTACAAATTTTAATAAAATTGAATAGAATTACAATTAAAATTTTAGAATTTCACAATACAATTACAATTTTAAAAATATTTTACATACAATTACAATTAAAATTAAAATTACAATTTTACAATTTTACATACAATTACAATTAAAATTAAAATTACAATCATGATATATACAATTAGAATTACAATTACATCATTTTACAATTACCAATACATAGTATTTAATAAATATCATTGTTTAATATTTAAAATAAAAATCACGATCACGATAACCATCATACAAACATCATATTCTAGAATACACATTCAAATTTGCTAACATCATCTAATCATCGTGATGATGATCATCTACCAAAACACAAGCATTGTATAACATCATCACAACACAAACATCAAATATACATCTCATATCAAATAATTGTTGTAACATACACATCTATCTGAAAGCACATTAAATGAACATATCTAACATGACCTAACAATATACAAATCATGATGAACACCAACATCCAAATTAAGTACATCAACATGACCATAAAATACATGCACCATCTCTCTCTCTCTCTCTCTCTCTCTCTATATATATATATATATATATATAATGTCAAAAATATACAATTGTAATAGAACTGCATATAAATGTTAAATATTTGGTGGTACTACATCAATACTGTAACTAGTCAAGGTATACTCAGTCGATGGTGCCTCATGCTTAGATGGATGTGTGTGCTCAACCGGAGGTGCCTGCTCAGTCGATGGTGCCTGCTGATTAGATGGACATGCTTGCTCAGTAGGTGTCTTCTCAGATGGTGTCTGCTCAGGAGGTGCGTGTTGAGATGGTGCCTGCTCAGTGGATGGTCATATTGATGTGCCTACTCAGATGGACATGGCTACTCAAGAGGTGCCTGCTTAGATACTCAGGACTAGGTGCCTCCCAAGATGGTGCCTACTCATAAGAAGCTTGCTCAGGACTAGATGCTGGCTTCTCATCCCCAAAGCGAGGTGAAGGAGGAGGAGGTAGAGTACTAGAATGATCACTCCCCTCATGATCATGATCATCTTGTGAGTTGTTGTGTCGTGCATATCCATGGTGCCTATCCCTCCTATCTGCCAGTAGCTTAGAAGCTCCGAAGATATGACACATAAGGCTTATCATATCGTGGGGCATGTACATCTAGAGCTCTGTGAGCGTACAATCAGCCTGGATCATTCTGATCGTAGGAGGGTAGACTCCCTCATCAACCATGAGTCGACATAGTCGGTCTCCCAACTCCATCCTAAATTAAATGGCCGCCCTATGCCGCATTCCCGTGGGTATCTGCACCCGAGGAAGTCTGTCACCCTAGTCCGCGGCCTCCATCATCTCCTCGTCAACTATAGGATCATCCAGTGGGGGTGGAATCATGTCCCAATGAATGTGCCAATATCTAAAAAATATATAGTACACAAGAATAATTAGACAACTTCATTTAAAAACTTAATAAAAAAATTTAAATAACGTGTTAGAATAAATTTTATTCTAATTAAGTAAGAAAATAAAATGAAACAATATAATTTTAAAGTAAACACTAATATTACCTCTAGAATCTGGCGTCTCATCGTGTGTGAAGAGGATGTTGGTACACCCTCGCCAATCCAAACTTTTGTAAGGACACGGCACCATCACGAACATGTGATCATCAACACTCGCTATTAGCTGCAATGCATCACTAGAAATCATGGCCGGATCCTGGGATAGGCCCCTCTTGGGCATCATCTCGCCACACATCTACATCTGCACATGTAACATCATTATTAAAATATATGTTAACTACTTAGCCGAAGGATACTTTTTTCAACCTCAAGTGGATGAAGGTTGGTTCACTTTTTAACTCAACGAAGAAGATCTAATGTCCTACAAATATGCTTCATCTTAGAGCTTATATATGGAAAGGGTTTGTGTTAAGTGGCCATACGTGCTTTTTCTCCCATGACACTTCATCAATGGTTTTTATTCGTGATCTCAGTCTCCTAGGTTTTTGACCCTTCCGACACCCATGCCGAGGTGCACTTGGAACCCCTCATCATTTTCAATCGACATGACCATTGATCCAACATCACGAATTACTCGTAGGTTTTCCCTACTGCTACAATTCGTAAGATTGATTTTCTCTTGTTGTTGTTGAAGGTTTTGTTTACAATTTTTTATGTGTTTCTTAACTCAAATTTTTTTTTTTTTTTCCTCTTGTTGCTACAATGATCCAGGTTGTGACTGGCCACAACAACAAGGAATTGTAGCTTCCATCAACCCTTTGCTACATAAAGCACACGACATTGTACTTTAAGTTGGTTACAAATTTAGTGTCTTGTTACTTCTATTTTGACGCTAACTTATATATTATTGAAAAAATACCTTATATATGTATATGATACTATTGAAAAAATACTCTATATATGTGTATTATACTATTGAAAAAATTACCCTATATAAGTTCAACTATTTACTATACATTTAAATTTTTAAATTTGAAGATCTCTTAAAATTTTCCTTACATAACATTGATCAATTCTCAAAACACTATAAGATTAAAGAGTTTATTTTGTGTAGTTTTGAAGATTTTTTTGTCACACTACCTTCTTAAACCTTTTGAATTGACAAAACTAAGGTTTGTAAGACTTTTTGAACTTTGTCCAACATAAAAAAGAATCCTATAATTATTTTACTTTTAAATGTCTAATAAACCATACAAAATTTATTATACTTTAATAAAGTATTATTTTGACTTCATAAAACAGAAGGTTACAACATTACAAAAAAAGAGATGGTTTATCGAAAGTTGCGGTGGAGAGATAAGCAAATAGTTACACCAAATATAGCGAAATTGATGGTGAGATTTCTTTCAACACCAAGATCCATCGTTCATACTCTACAGCCGCTTTTTAAGCCTATGTCACTTTATGCCAACGGTAGTTGTACTGTTAATAAAAGACATAGCAGTTCGAATGTTGGATCAGTGTGTCAAGAGAATCAACATGTGTGCCTAGAGTCGAAACGTATCGTCTTCATCTTCATTGATGGGAGGTTTGACGACTATTCTCAATCTATTGGCATCCCTTGCCAAAATAATTGAAACACATTAGAAGTATATGGATTTTATAAGAGGGAGTCTATTTTTTTTTCATCAGTTTATTCATATTTACTCGAAATTTAAATGCGTATTAGCAAAGGCTGTCATGAGCGTTAAGGAAATGGAAGTGGAAGGGGATCCCTAAGTACTTTCAGTTATGCAGGACCTTAAAAAGGAAATTTAGGACATTCGAGTTTCCTAACATTATGCTACATCTCGTCTGGGAAGAATTGAGCTGAAGCTGCAAACTATGCACCAAGTGGATATGCCGGGCTCTAGTGTCAAAGACCCAGCACCGGTTAAATCTTTTTATACGCCAAGTGGATATGCTGGGCTCCACTGTCAAAGACCCAGCACCGGTTCAATCCTAATATGCACCAAGTGGATATGCTGGGCTCCAGTGTCAAAAACCCTGCACCTGTTGAATCCTCATATGACTCTGGCTAAACATTTATTTTTAAACTTTTATGGTTTTCGTGAATAACATTTACTGTTTTCAGTTAAAATTTGATAGGAATAGTAAAATGGAAACAACAATTTATAAGAAGCTAAAACTTTTTCTTTTTCATACCAGATGACATATAACTAGTTAAGATTGCTTTCAAACGATAGTAAAAATAAATTGTTTGTATATTAGTGATGTAGCAACAATTAAAGACGAAAAGTGTATAGTGCTAACAAATTATTTTCAAACATTTATAATGAGAAGATACATCGTAAGGTCGACACAACACAAATGTTCACAAGTAGTAGCTTAATTATATATAAAATAGATTAAACCTGAAATATGAGATTACATCACGAAGACTTCTGGATTGGATATATTTTGGTGGAGACGTCGTCTTTATTAATAATGCAAGAAAACATCACTTAGGTAACTTTTCTTCATGTACTTCGGTTGAGAAGCACACTGTACTTATTTTCTGCGATAAATAAACAAACAAACTGTAGAGATAGAAAAACCTTTAGCACTTGATTGCTTCAATAACTTTAATTGCAGTGTCCTTCTTCTCCACGAGTTTAGAGATAGAAAACCCAACTGCTTTGAGTAGTTCACTCCATTTTTTTGGGGTCCTTTCTTTACCTCTGGGCGGCCGATTCAACATAAGATTCTTCCATTAAATCCAAGACTGGCTCTGCTATTATTAACTTTCCTTTCTCTGGAACGGCTTGGTAGCAGTTGTTCAGTAGCTTGATGCAGTATTCGTCGCCCCAAACAGATAACTATGACTTGAATTTGATGTCGAAGCTTCAATAAATTCAAACCAAACGTGTAAAACCAACTCGTGCCGAAAATTGTGACTTGACTAATGTGTCATATAAATTCAAACCAATAGTCTGCTGAGTTGGATGGTACTAGCTTTGGCTTCAGTTGGTGCGTATTGAAAACAATAGCTTGAATTTGGATTGCATTGCTCTTAACACAACCGAACTCATGGTTTGAGCTTGTTGGTATTAAAAATCATGGCTTGAGCATATCCGTTAGTATCTAATTTAGTTTTCTCGTTCCATTTTTACACATGAAAGTATATGTGTTAAGAATATATGATTTTTGGATGTAGAAGTTAAATAGATTAGCCATGCATTTGCTGATAATCAATTAAGTTAAAAATATAGATGCAATTTAGTTAGTTTACAGGAAAAATACCATGACATATAACAATAGCTACTTCTATGACATCACATACCATAAGTTGTACTAATTATGATAATTTTGAGAGAAAAGCATTCAGTGAATATTTGTTATTTTTCAAAAAGTTTAATTTGAATATTGTTGTTTTGCTTATTGCACTAAAGGATACAATAGTAACAAATGTATATAAAGTGTATTAAACCGATTATATTGAATAGGCATCACAAATGGATTTCACTATCCACCTTTCAATTATATAATTGAAAATTTCCTTTCGATACCTATCACAAGTTGGATTAGAGCATTCCAACAAACTTAGTTCTAGGAGAAGATTGTTGGATTCATACATGGATTCCATGGTGAGTTTAAAAAAATCCATGGATTTGTGTGAGTGCTTCTTGAGCTTTCTATCTAGAAAATTTTTATGCAAAGAATAGTATTCATGGATTTGCCTTTTGATAGTTTATCATGACAAGTAAAGGTAGTAATGAAGTGTCATCATGGAGGTTGTGCTAAATCATGCAAAATCATGTGCTAAATCACGTTGATTCATAAAATTGTTTATTTATGTACATATATCATATTCATCTCCTATCTGTCACATCTCCTCTATCTAAAAAATATGGAAGGAAAGATTTTGAAGATAATGTAAAAGTCATGAGTGTCACTATGTTTGGTCTAGCATATTGAAATATCATTGAGGTGATGCATTGTGAAATGGAAAAAGAGATATCGGATGAATTGAAAAAAAATATCAAAGATAATGTTGAAGAAATGGGGAAGCGGAGAATATAAACATGGATACGACATATGAAATTAGAAGAAATTATTTAACTCGAAAGAAAGAAGTTCTCAAAAATTCAAAGAAGACATAAAATCTCAAAACCATGAATTCTCAAGTTGTTAGTCATCAAAATTGAGAATCAAATTCATAGAAAGTCTATATTAATTATCTTAAGACATGCTTATCTTTGCAATAGATGAAATAGAAAGGCTTAGAAGAAAATTAAAATGTTGGATATTCTATTACAAAAATATGAGAAATAAAGGAATCATGATCTTGACGAATCAACAATCTCTCTCATGAATTTATAGCTATAAGAGATGAAAAAAAGTGAATAAATGAATGTTACCAATGTAATGAGAACTATACATTCGAAACAAAAACTCTAGCCCAAAAAAACTTCTATTTTTGCATAGAAAACTTGAAAAAACACCTTGAAATTGAATAGTGGTGAAGTTGCATCACCTTTTTGTTCTATGTTTATAATTTCAAAATTTTTGAGGCATGTGATTAAAAACCAAAAACATGATCATGGAAAACAATAAAATTTCAACAATTTTGAACCATGTCGTTAAATATCATAGCATGAATCTCAAAAACATTAAAATTATGATGTTTTTAAACCGTGCAATTAAAACCAAGTATCACAAGTAAAAAAATATTAAAATTCAACAACTTTCAATCACAGTATTATCATCCAAATATAATGACTAATGGAAACCTTAAAATGTAGTTCAAATTTTAAGAAATTTGCTAAGAAAAATGAAAAACAATTAAAAAAACCTATATGAAAAATAATAATAAAATAAATAATACAACGTGTCAATATTTAAAAAACAAAGATCACAACATTTTAAGTTTGAATTGGGGGTGAAAATTAATTTTGAGAGTGATGGATTCTAGGACGTCTATTTTTTTTGGTCTTTTCCTTCCTGATGTCATGAAGCAGAGCTTGGTTTCTGTATTTTGGATGCGCCATGGAGCACCAAAAAGAATCATGGTTTCCTTATACACAAGGACACTATTATTCTTTGGCATTTACCTTCATTGTTTCAATTAATCATTTGTTGTGATTCCCTTTTGACTATTGAAGAAACCATAAGACATGGGTGACGATTACAACAAATTTTTTTGCTTCCAAGGATGTTACGCATCTCCACTATTTCCTTTGATTTGGAACCAAATTTTGATATAGCTATTTGGGTGGATTAGATGTGCATGGAGCAATGGATGGGCTCAGTTTAGAGAAATTTTCCACCCTCCACCCCTTCATTTATTGTTTTAACTATATGCTCTGCCTTATAGTCAGTGGAGATGGGGGAGACCATGCTTCTTGTCTTCACTCTGATGTATTCATTACAAAGATCCCTGTCTATCTTAATCTAGGAATTTTTCCACTTAGACAAAGAGGAATCAATTTTTTGAAAAATAACATATACCTTTGCCTTTTCTCTGAAGTAGTATATTGAAGATAAATGGGGCATTCATGAAAATCATCTATGTTTGAAATATGAAGGGAAAGTGCTCCAAGATTCCTATGAGCTCAAAGACTACAAAAATATAAAAAAACTCTACCATAATCCTAACCTCAAGGTTGCGTTGGGGTTCTCAAGATGCTAGGATTTCAACCGAAACTTCTATTTCATTCAAGGAAAGAGTACAAGGGAAAATTTTAGCCATGGTAGAGATTACTCGAAAAATTCCAACATAGCTGATCAAATGGAGTAGACACCTACTATGGAATTCGTTCTTTCTGAGGTATCTTCTGTCTTTTCTGGCCTCCATTCCAAATATGTTATTTGTAGATTTAATGGTTTTCAGTCAAAACCTAAATATTTATTCCAATTTGTTTTCTCCTTTTAGACACCGAACTATGAAGTTTATTTATGCTCCAAAGGAATATTCATAGCCAAATTTGAAACTCAGAAGGACCTAGATTTTGTTAAAAATGAACGACCTTGGTTTTTGGGCGTGAAAATGTGAAGTTGGGTTACACTTTTTGTCCTTCTTTGAAAAAAAAAATTCATTTTTTCTGTTCTTGAACTTTCTACAAGCCAAAACAACTTTCCTGTTTAGAATTTCATTTTGCGATAAAAGTAAAAGTTGTCAGAAATTCTATTAGCTTTCTATTACTTATTTTTTGGAATTTTTTTATATATATTTGATATGTCAACTTAGCGTTTCTTTGAGTGTGTATTTTTTAAAAATAAAAGGATTCATAAGAAGTCATGTTAATACTTATTGTTGTATTCTTTGAAACTTTATGCTTTTGAGAAACAAAATGTGTTACAACAATCTACACAAAGACTACTTCAGTTTTGTTATATTTAGAAAGCCAACTGATGCATATCATAATTACTAGAATTTTTTGAACTGGTCCAATATGAAAAAACTGCATATTTTGAATATGTTTCACAACGCACGAAATTTATTAACGTATAAGTTATAAACTAAAAATCTAAAAACTGCCCATTACAGATGACAAACCAATGTAATGCACCATAATTTTTTCAATTTTGTTTACAGTGTATTTTGGAAGATACAGAATTATGATTTCACTTAATCATAATGACCTTTAGAAACTGTTTGCACCTGTTTTATTACAAAATTAATTAAAATTAGTAAATATTTTTGAAATTCCATATAAGTTATATTTCCTGAAAGTAGATTGAATTCTGAAAATGATTGTCTTGGTTCCAACAGTTAATTCATAATTTTTCATGGAGTTTAATTAGTACAAAGTTGAAGATATGTATTCAGAGCTTGGTTCTACATAATTTTAGACATGATAGTTCGACCAAACTCTTTAAAAAAGTTCAGCCGATTTTTTTTTTGCACCGATGGCCTGTCAATTCTAATGATATAAAGTTTCAGCCGAAGTTTTTATAAAATTTCGACCGAACTTTTACCTAAATTTCCATTGGCTGGAAAATACAAAGGAGCCCCTCCAAAAAAACATTTCATGGAAATATAAATTGACATAAAAGCATTCATTATTTTCACATAATTTCACACATTTGGTTTGATTTTGCAAAGGTCTTGGTTTGATTTTGCAAAGAATTGTTTTGGGTTTAAGGACTTTTCTTGGAGGTAGATTGAAAGGACATTTTTGCAAAGGAATGTTTTGGGTTTAAGGAATTTCCTTGGAGGTACATTCAAAGGACATTTTTGCAAAGGATTGTTTTGAGTTTAAGGACTTTTCTTGGAGGTACATTCAAAGGACATTTCTTGGAGGTATGTGCTACATTTTTTGGATGTTTTTTGGGCTTCAATTTCTTTTAAGGTAATTTGTTTTTAGAGGATTTGGGCTTAATTTTCATTGATTTTAGAGGTTTTGGGCTTAATTTTCAAAGGAATTTTTTTAGGCTTAATTTTGAAAGGACTCTTTTTAAGCTTAATATTCAAAGGACATTTCTTGGAGGTATTTTTTAAAGTGATATTTTTTTAGAGGCTTTTTTGAAGTATTTTTTAAAGTGTCATTTTTTAAGAAGTTGGAATTAATTTTCAATGGACATTTTCTGGAGGTACTTTTTGAAATGACATTTTTTAGAGTACGTGTTTTGGGTTGAAGTAAATATTTATAATGATTTTTTAAAATGAGTTTTTGTCTAACTTTTTAAATGAAACTTTTTGGAGGACTTGGAAGGAAATATTTTGAGCTTCATTTCATTTTTATAAGACATTTTTTTCTCAGATTTTTTAAAGTAAGTGCTTTGGATTGAAGTATGTATTTTTTTGCAAAAAATTTAAAATGAGTTTTTTTTTTTTTAAATTAAATCTTTTGTGATGTTTTTTTTTTAATTGAGTTTTTGTCTAAATTTTTGAAGGAATTTTTTTGAACTTCATACTCTATTATCATGAGAAATCGAAGGAATTGCGCGAGAAAATATGATCGAAAAAGAGACCCTGAGGAACGTAGAGAAGAGACGAGAGAATCTCGCAAAACAAAGAGAGAAGCACTCTCAAATTTTGAAAGGGAAAATCAACCTCAACTAGAAGTTGAAGAAGGTATGTACATGTAAATATTATGAATTGGATATTTAAAATTTCCTAGTGTGAAATGTGAAGCTTAATTTTTATTCGATTAACTAATTTGAAAAATATTTTGCAATGTAAACAAAGAGAGATATTTCTCAAAACATTGATGATGAGATACAAAATTTTGAAAGAGAAAGTGAAAGAGATATTGAACTACTGATTGAAGATGTTGAAAATGTTGAAATAAATTCAAGTGAAGAAATTGAATCATAAGGTATATATATATATATATATATATATATATATATATATATATATATATATATATATATATATATATTGAACACATGCACACATTATTGAAATTATACATATTTATTAATTTAGTTATTTATTGAGTATGTAAACTTATTATGTACTATTCATTCGAATATGTACAAATGAAATCAATGTCGATGATGAGATGTTAGAAAATGTTGACACTCACACATATGGAGATAAAAGAACTGACCATGTTATAGGATATCATGTTAAATGCATTTTTGATACATACTTCATAAAGGAAAATGTGACAGTTCAAGCCCAAATGTTGAAAGGTCTCCTATCATTAAGGAAATTAAAAAAATCTATGACTTTATTGGGTATTCAAAAATCAACAAAATATTAAAAAATGAAGGAAAATGTGATACAAAATATAAATAGTGCTATAAATTCAATTAAAATATCTAGAGAGAAAAATGTTTCAGTTGTACGTAGAGAAATACATATGGTAGTGGTTTCATCAAGTACTAAAGAGAATCACTTGGTAAAATCTATGGCATGAGCATTAGGGACCTCAAGAAAAACTTTGCACAAACATTAGAAATTTCGGTTGCAAATAGATGTAAATGATGAACTCACTTGTTGGAGAGCTATTTGTAGGAAACCATACAAAGATAGACTTGGAGAAAATGTTAAAAAAAAATATATGAATATTGGAAGAAAAATTCAGGTGTTTCACCAAATGCAAGGGATGTGATGCGAAGAAGAATAGCAGGAAATCCATATGAACAACATCAAAAAAATTTCTTGGAAACCACTCAGATGGATTTGTTCAACAAGTTCAAAGAAGAGAATCATGAAATTCATGTCTCAATCAGTGCTTTTGTTAAAAAAAAACCATGGTATGTAAAACCTATTACCATACGTGACACTTGTTATTGTCATTATCATGTGTAATTTGAGTTATATTATAACACATTCCTTAATTTTGGCACAAGATTTTGGAAAGAGTCACCTCCTCCTTCCACTATCTGTGATTTCATATCTCAAATTCTATGTGAAAGAGAAAGCAATAAATTATTTTATGAAAAGAAATGTGTTGGTGGTAAAAAATGTGATGATTGTGGAAATTTGACTAAATTTAAAAAAAAATATCGTATTGATATAAATGATCAATCATTTTCCAACATGAAAGTGAAATGGAAGAGATATGAATATATCCATACATCGATTCAAGGTTCAAATAGAGCTAAAAGAATTGAATTACAAGAAGAATAAATTTTTGTGATAGAATTTTTGTAAATGTTTGAGGTAGATATTTATAAATACACCAAGCATTCCCATAGATCTCGATGGAAAGACTTGAAATTCAAAAAATCCCATGAATTTTTTCCACTAGGGACCATTTTTATTTTGCAGAAAACTACACATTTGTTCCACAAAAAGAAATTCAGAGTGAGTACTATAATTTTGACCAAGTCTCCATGCTCATCCATATTATATATAGACATGCTAAAAAAAACATTGATCATATAGAAATCACAATAAAAGTTAGCATGTTATTAAAGAATATCACTTTAATATTAGTGATGATCGTACACATGATATATATTTTGTACAACACTATTTTGGAAAGATTTATGACTCCTTGAAAAGTCGTGGAATAAAATTCAAAGAACATTGGATATGGTTAGATGGATACGCAGGTAAATTCAAATCTTCATGGTCATTCTTTTGGTTGTGTTATCTTCATAAGAAGACCTGCATTAAACATTGTTGGAATTTCTTTGATACTGGCCATGGAAAAGGAGAACATGATGGTGCAGGGGCATACATAAACCGAACACTTCGAAGATATCAAATGAACCCCTTTGCAAGCCGACTTGTGGACGCTAAATAAGTTGTTCAATGGTGCATTGCTGCTCTAAGCCATGAGACTAACCGATCAAGGGAAGTGCAAAGGTACATGCAATTTAATTTTTATTTGATATCTAATTTTAAACAGTGTACGTTTATCACAATGATTATCTTTGATGGTATTTTGATATCATATTACATTCTTCTTGGAATTTTCCATATATAGGTTTTTTTGGCGTATTGGGATCGAAGATGTAGATAGATCAATTGGAAATGACGTTGAAAAAATGAAAGGGAATCGAAAATTGCATTCAATTAAAACAAATTTGTCCACAAATGTATTTGCATTGGATAAAAGAAAATATTCTTGTTTTTGTCATTTTTGCATAGACAATATAGAATCCAATGAGGTTTGTGAAAACAAAATGTATGTAAAATATTGGAAACATACAGAGCTAAATACAAAGGGGGAAATGTCCATTGCAATGTTTGAAGAAATGCAATTAGAGGAGACTACAATATCATCTAATGGTATCGCGTTTCTGATCTTGTTAGAGAAGGTAACATTTGAATTTCTTTCAAATGATAGAGATCTAGAAATAAATTTAACTACATAAGTTTGTTAAGTTTTCTTTATTGTGCAGGAGATGTTTTGTTGAAATTGCACCTACTGAAAATGACGAAAAATGTGAAGTATTATTTGATGCATTGCACTGAACAAAAAATGAAATTATTAGAAAACTATAATCATCACGGGTTTCCATTTGAAAGAGTATCAATTATACTAAAAGGTTGTTTTTTCGGACAAACTAATCAAAGTGGGGATTTTGTTTACTTTGAAGACTATGAACTTGAAGTCATAAGTTGTCAATATAGTCACTTGGTGTGTGTAGCACACATAAAGTTGATAGAGGTTCAATCAAATAAAAAAACAAAAATTAAGAAATGGAAAATGTCAAAATCCGATCGTGGATGGATCATTGAAGATGGCATTCCATTGGATTTTTTTTGATTGAACTGCCCAACAATTTCTTCTCTTTGGATTCATGTTTTAGAACTTCCAAAACTCAACTAAAAATTGAGCTTCCTTGTTTTGTTATTGGTGAAAGTTTTTGCACATGTACATTGTTTTGGTACATGCACACTAGTATCAACTGAAAGTAGCTTTTGGTATGTGTTATATTCTTTATGTGAATACCCGATGCACTATATATTTTTATAAGCATAGTGGTGGGAATAAAATGGGAGGAAAGGACCCCCACTTTAGAGTTTCATATAGACGAAAAATTCCCCACACATAGGTGTTCAGGGGTAGTGCCCCAAAAAAACGTTTTTGGGAAAAAAAATCTCCCTTTATGATGGTTTTCATCACATGGTTTTTTCTTTTAGCATTTTTCTAGTGCATGGTAGTTTACCCCATGGTTCCACAGTTTCAGTTAAAGAACTAAAGTTTTATCTGATCCAAGGTAATGGATTGGTATTTTATAATTGTCGTGGGATATATACATATATACATACATACATATGTGTGTGTGTGCGTGTGTGTGTGTCTGATGGTCTCAAAATGAATATACTAATAAAAAAAATGATCTTCTTGTTTTGGGTTTCTCGAGTAAATTATATGTTAATGCATGTGTTCCACATTGAAAATTTTCATTTTATTAAGAATCTATTTGAAACAATTAACTATATAAGGTTAAAACCTATGTTTTGTATCAAATTACTTTTTGTTTCAATGGGAAACTTTTATGGCTTAATGTGCTTTTCTCGAAATGTGATAGACTCCATTAAAATGGGAGATATATCGAAATGATTCCTATGGTGTAATAAAATAGTTGAGTAGTTTAAAGATATAGATGCATAAATTCAATGAGCATAGTTTTGAGATATATAAGTCAAAATATAGGCTCGTTGTTAGGTGAACAAATATGGTGGATCATATATGAATATATACACTTCCACATTAAAGGGTTATAAAAAGGGGATGAACAAAAGTTTTCAAAAAGAAAGGGAAAGATATAACAATTATATGTTAGTATGTGTTTTACACAGAATATTTTCATTTATTAAGAAATCTATTTGAAACAATTTTCTATACTGGGTGAAAACCTATTTCTATCTTGTGTCAGTACTTTTGGTTGAAATGGAAACTTTTAGCAGGCTAATGTGGATTTTTCTCTAAATGTGATAAGCCCCATTAAAATGGGAGATATAATATCAAAGTGAACTATGGTGAAATAAAATAGTTTAAGGTGTTTAAAGATATAAATGCATAAATTCAATGAGCATAGTTTTGAGATATAAAAGTCCAAAATGGAATAATTGTTTGTGAACAAATATCAGTGGATCACTATGGATATATCTGCTTCATTAAAAGGGATTTTTCTAGAAGGATGTGCACTAAGTTGGAAAGAAGGGAAAATATCACAATTATATGTTAATGCATGTGTTTTACATTGAATATTTTTCATTTTATTAAGAATCTATTTGAAACAATTACCTATATAAGGTTAAAACCTATGTTTTATATCAAATCACTTTTGGTTTCAATGGGAAACTTTTATGGCTAATGTGTTTTTCTCGAAATGTGATAGACCCCATTAAAATGGGAGATATATCGAAATGATTCCTATGGTGTAATAAAATAGTTGAGTAGTTTAAAGATATAGATGCATAAATTAAATGAGCATAGTTTTGAAATATATAAGTCCAAAATGGAATACTTGTTGGTGAACAAATATCAGTGGATCACTATGGATATATCTGCTTCATTAAAAGGGATTTCTCTAGAAGGATGTCCACTAAGTTGGAAAGAAGGGAAAATACCACAATTATATGTTAATGCATGTGTTTTACATTGAATATTTTTCATTTTATTAAGAATGTGTTTGAAAAAATTAACTATATAAGGTTAAAACCTATGTTTTGTATCAAATCACTTTTGGTTTCAATGGGAAAATTTTATGGCTAATGTGTTTTTCTCGAAATGTGATAGACCCCATTAAAATGGGAGATATATCGAAATGATTCCTATGGTGTAATAAAAAATCTGAGTAGTTTAAAGATATACATGCATAAATTCAATGGGCATAGTTTTGAGATATATAAGTCCAAAATGGAATAGTTGTTGGTGAACAAATATCAGTGGATCACTATGGATATATCTGCTTCATTAAAAGGGATTTTTCTAGAAGGATTGACTAAGTTGGAAAGAAGGGAAAATATCGCAATTCTATGTTAATGTGCATGTGTTTTACATTGAATATTTTTTATTTTATTAAGAATCTATTTGAAACAATTAACTATAAAAGGTTAAAACCTATGTTTTGTATCAAATTACTTTTGGTTTCAATGGGAAACTTTTATGGCTAATGTGTTTTTCTCGAAATGTGATAGACCCCATTAAATGGGAGATATATCGAAATGATTCCTATGGTGTAATAAAATAGTTGAGTAGTTTAAAGATATAGATGCATAAATTCAATGAGCATAGTTTTGAGATATATCAGTCCAAAATGGAATAGTTGTTGGTGAACAAATATTAGTGGATCACTATGGATATATCTTCTTCATTAAAAGGGATTTTTCTAGAAGGATGTCCACTAAGTTGGAAAGAAGGGAGAATATCACAATTATATGTTAATGTATGTGTTGTACATTGAATATTTTCCATTTTATTAAGAATCTATTTGAAACAATTAACTATATAAGGTTAAAACCTATGTTTTGTATCAAATCACTTTTGGTTTCAATGGGAAACTTTTATGGTTAAAGTGTTTTTCTCGAAATGTGATAGACCCCATTAAAATGGGAGATATATGAAAATGATTCCTATGGCGTAATAAAATAGTTGAGTAGTTTAAAGATATAGATGCATAAATTCAATGAGCATAGTTTTGAGATATATAAGTCCAAAATGGAATAGTTGTTGGTGAACAAATATCAGTGGATCACTATGGATATATCTGCTTCATTAAAAGGGATTTTTCTAGAATGATGGACTAAGTTGGAAAGAAGGGAAAATATCACAATTATATGTTAATGTGCATATATTTTACATTGAATATTTTTCATTTTATTAAGAATCTATTGGAAACAATTAACTATATAAGGTTAAAACCTATTACTTTTGGTTTCAATGGGAAACTTTTATGGCTAATGTGTTTTTCTTGAAATGTGATAAAACCCATTAAAATGGGAGATATATCAAAATGATTCCTATGGTGTAATAAAATAATTAAGTAGTTTAAAGATATATATGAATAAATTCAATGAGCATAGCTTTGAGATATATAAGTCCAAAATGGAATAGTTGTTAGTGAACAAATATCAGTGGATCATTATGGATATATCTGCTTCATTAAAAGGGATTTTTATAGAAGGATGGACTAAGTTGGAAAGAAGGGAAAATATCACAATTATATGTTAATGCATGTGTTTTACATTGAATATAAAAGGTTTTTTAACTCTCTCATTGTTTGAGTCCCAACCTTATAAAAGGTTTCCACTAAATCCATTCCCTATTACTTTTCATGTGAATCACATTCCCAAATCCACCCATATATGTACATAAGAGCCAAGGCAAGTGTACAAAGGGCTTATTTCATATTATACTTGAACACATATGTGATTAATTATCGTTAGAATTTATATGGTAGAAATATGTATAAAGATTAATCCTTAGTATAGATTTGTTTTGAATTTAAGGAATATTTCATGTTTTTTAGAAATTTTATCTTAGAAGGTAGAACTAAACCATCTATAACCCACAAAAGAAACCATGGCACGTGAGCATCACATGCAAACACAAGTTACTCCCATGTTTGAAACACCACCTCACATCATCATAAGGGTTGGAAACCACTAAGAAACCCATACTAAGTTCCCTAGAAGGGATGACTATCATATTAAATGATTGGGTTTATCTCCAAGGTCAAAAGGAAAATCAAAGTTAGGAAAGGGAATTAGAATAGAAATTAAGGTAAGACTATGACCTTTTACCCAATATTGAACAAAGGTGAGCAACCATAGATATCATGAAGGAAGTTCAAGAATCCAAACTATCTGATATGATAGGTAAGAGTGTAACATACCTCAAATACATATAAAGAAAAAATTGTCCCCTTTAACACTACTATAATTGTGCATGCATACGAAATATTATCTTTTTTTTAGAAGGATATTTTGAGAGGAATCTTGAGCGAGTTCTTGAAGGCTAGAAGAACGAAGCTCTGGGATTATCAATTGCAGGTTTAGACCATCTATTGACCTACATTGAAGGAAATTCAACTCTGCACTCCTTGACCAAAATTGCAGAGGCTTAAATTCGGGTTTCCTAAGAGATTTCAGAGGTGACACTTGGTAGTTTCGATTGGTTTTCTGAGCATATTTCGGTCAACTGTCATTTGGATTTCTTAGGATAGTTTGAAATTCAAAGCCTTGAATTTGACTTCATTATCGTTGTAAAATATTGGATTATCTCTCTCTCTAAACATTTATATCTATTAAGAAGAAGAAGATATGTTGGGTTTTCCCTTATCTGTTTTGTCTTCTACATTTTATTTCTATGTTCTATATACAATTACTATCAAGATTGATCTAATGGTTAATGTGATTGTTATTTAAAGTAGAATTGTAATTGGGATAATAAAAGGAAATTGAAGTAATTTTTCCAATAATAGAACATACCATTGTTAAAAATTAGCATGGTATCATATCTGAGTGAGGACAAGCCCAATCAATACTACTCTCTACGATTATGAATATAGCTCACAAATTTATGATGTAAAATTTTAATGATCATTCTGACATATCTGAAATGAAAATTTGAAATTAGAGTTTACTATGTACTATAAATCTGATTTCTTGTTAAATTTTTAGCCATTTAATGTTTAATAAAGTATTTCAATGACAGAGGATTTCATACCTGGAAATTCACAAAAATTCGCAAAAGAAGTCGCAATGAGGATGAAGCCAAGAGATCGTTGAAGACATCGTGGAGGATGCAGACCAAATATCTTGCTAAAAAAAAAAATTAAATTAAAATCAAACAAAAAAAAATCAACAAAAAAATTACAAAAAAAATAGAGCAACACCTCACCTCGTTGTCGCGGCGCAACTGCAACACCCCACCTCGTCATAGAGCAACACCTCACAGATGCGAGAGAGACAGGCGTGAGACAAAAAAATAGAGCGACACCTCACCTCGTCGTCGCGGCACAACAAAGAAACACCTCACAGACGCAACACCTCGTTACAGAGCCACAGAGCAACACCTTACAATAGAGCAACACCGCAACACCTCATAGACGCGAGACATACAGACCTGAGACACATGTGCATAAGAAACTTGTTAAGGTTTGCGGGCTGATATATTTATAAGAACAATTTCGGCGGAACTATTTTAAAAGTTCGGCCGAACTTTTGTTGCCGGTTTTCCCATCTCTGGCCAAAAATCTGTTTGCCCATGCCGCCAATGTAAACGGAAGAATGAGTTCGGCTGAACTAATTTCAAAAGTTTGGCCAAACTCTCGAATAGTTCCCCAATTCTCACAAAAGTGTAAACCAACTTTGCCTTTTTACCCCATAGATAACCTCTTTTATGCATAAAAACTAGGCAACACTAACAAGGTTAACTTAACCTTTAATACACCTAAATCAAGAAGTTGACATAATTCATCTAGCCATGTAATCTTTTCAAAAGGTTATTCTTTTCAAGAAATAACTTGGATGTCCTTATCATTTCATACACATGTACGAAATCCCCTTTTTTTTACAAAAATAAGGAGCAACTCATTTTTATTACATAAGATGCGTATATATAAAGACAAGAAAAATTACTTATATTATCTTTCACTACTCACATGGTTTTCTTTTCGGAAAAACTCGCAGAGTAAGTTTGTCTTTTACCATGGTATATGTCTAAGAACAATATATTTCTAAAAGATTAACATAATAGCAATCTTTTCAAGGACTTACATGGATTCGTTGTCTTTTACCATGGTATATCTCTAAGAACAATATATTTCTAAAATATTAACATAATAGCAATCTTTTCAAGAACTTACATGGATTCTTTTCTGAAAAACTAGCACAGTAAGTTTGCCTTTTACCATGGTATATCTCTCTTTTCAAGAAGTGACATGGAATATGTATTTTACCATGGTATATCACTAAAAACAATATCTTTCTAAAATATTAACATAATATAAATCTTTATTACTTTCGGAAAAACTAGCATTGTATTTTACCATAGTATATCTCTAAAAACAAACATGGCTATTTTTCGTATAAAAATTCATATGAAATATTTTATTTTCTATCCAGAAAATGGGTAAAAAATTCAAAAGAAAACTACTATTTTTTTTAAATAGACAAACCATTCATATGTTTCTTTCTCCAAAGACAAAGGCATAGTTACCTTCCTACTTGAACTTCTCTTTATTAAATAGAGAAGCCATGATTCTGAGTTGGTGACTATTCACCATTAACAGTAACACTTTGTTTGTTTTTTCTTCATAATGGTGGCTGCGAGGGGAATGTCTCACAATGTCTCACAACAATTGTTGTCTTTGACCAGAGAAACTACATACAGGAGTAAATGTCCCTCGAATGCTAAAAATAACAACTTTATTTCCCATGGCCAAAGAATGGATTGGAACCCTCTGGATCTCGTTCTATTCATTTACATAAAATAGCCAGCCGTCCATAATCTCAGAGATAGAAACAATTGCAATCCGAGCAATTATTCACTAGCAACCCCATGGAATTAGAAGTCCAACGACTCAATCTGCCGACCTAACCCCTATAAGGATCACCCCCCTCATCAAGCTGAATGTTCTTGTTTAAGTAAAAAAATGTTTCCCTTGATTGGAACGACTTACACAATGGCTTGTAACTGTCAAAACCTAAGTTTGTAAGTGTCGAAACCTAGATACTTCTTGAAAAATAATATTATTAATTTAATAATATTTTGCACTAACGAAAAAGGTAAAAACGTGGGTCTATGGATGTTACATATTACTTAAAATGAAATGTATTTAAAGGCAGTACCCATGACTCTATGACTCTATGTATGTGCTCTCCTTTCTAGGATAATTAAACCCTGTTTTGGAACTCTATCTCATGATTGACTCCTAAACTCTACACACATATTAACTTCTAACTATTGAGAAGAGTATCTTTCAACAAATGAAGATTCTTTGGATACTTGTCTTAGTAATACTAATACCTCACCCAACAATTGTCATTTTTACAAAGACCCACTTGCCAAAACACACTAGAACATTGGACACTTATATTTACCTCAATTTATATATTTTTATACAAATTTATAATGGGAAATGTCTTTCCCTTTGGAGATTTTTTGATCTCCCATTTTGGTCTAGACAAAATGGATTTCCTAGGGTTGATCCTCTAGGATCCCATATCTCATTTTGTTGTTGCTCCCCACTTTCTTTTCTTAAGTTGTCTCTAACAGTCAACCAAGTTCTACAATTGACCTATTTCTCCACCTTCATGCACTCTTCTCTATGTTGAATTTCCACAACACTAGAGAATCTAGGTTTGGGTCTTACAATCTCTGACAAAACCAACTTAAATGCCACAACAAACTACTTTGCATAGTGGAATAAACGCAACAGTAAATCAAATAGTACACAATAGACAACTATTTACATTTTTTCAACCCAACTTCATTATATTAACAACCTTTAATACAACAATCTAGGGCTCGCGCCCTCATACAATAATTTATAGAAGAATAAAAATAGGGCTTGGTGTTAGTCCTTTAACAACCAATATTCCTTGAAAAAAATACAACTAGCATATTAGCTAATGTATTTCACTCCATAGCTCCACTTCAGTCCACATACACTGAACACATTTGTTGGTCCCTTAGCTCCCAATATGTAGCAACACCAATCTACCTATATCAATGAATCATGATCCTTTAGGTCACTGAAAACAGCTCACCAACTATTTTCCCTTTAACTAATCATTATTCCATTGATGAGTCAACACATATGGTCTTAATCAACTACCCACTTTCTGCTCCTTGTTCCTTCAAGAATGCAACACTTTGGGACTTTACAACTCTTCCCACTTTTGTCTTCTTCCACTACTATAATGAAGTCAAACTTAGGGCTTGGAGACTGCCCTCTATCACTGTCAAAAGTCCTTCTCTAACAATCAACTTCAGGCTAATACAACTGCTCACTTAGCTGCCCTTTTTTCTTCAAGGAATCAACACTTGAGCTACTCCACTTCTGCATCTCCTACCAAATTTGAATTCCTTTACAAATATAGACTTAGGGCACTTAAGGACACCTACTTGTTGTCCTCCAAACAATCCTCAAGGTGTCCTACAATTATGTCCAACTTGGACTCTCATTCACTAGCAACAAAATCAACTTGAAAACATCATTCTACATACCTTTCATATATCACTAGATCTTTGCACATTTTTGTAAGTTATTGTCTTGGTTAGAGCATGTACACGTAAGCCCTTCCTTTTTGCTCTAAAAACCCTCCTCATATCAATGGTTTTGTTCCTTCTGCAAGTCTATTCCATGAGAAGCTTATAGGGATGTTGTAGCACGTATTTAGGCCTTTCAACCCATCAAATAAGAGACTATAAGACTCTCGACCCTCCTTCCAAACACACAAAGAAATGCGGCATCATTATTGGATAATTTCGCTCCTTCAATATCATAGAACTTCCCTCCTTGTCACGATCTACACTACTACCAAACTCGACCCTTGAACCAATCACAAGAAGACACTAAACTTGATCCTTCTTAAGTTTTGGTAGCTCCAATGGACTATGGCCTATTTCAGAAATGTTTTCCTATGATTCATTGCACTTAGATGTGTCAAATGAGGATGCCTTCCTCCTTTATTTATATGTTCTCAAGGGTGTGCAACATCTAACCCTTAAGGGAATTTTCTAAGTCTATGACGACTTGAACCTTTTGTTACAAACCCACACAAACACACAGATAAATTAATTTCTCACAATTGACAAGGGCTCTCTTGGTGTACTAAGAAACCCCTTGCTCCTTTAAGGGTACTTTGTCATCTCTAAGTGCCAAGTCATCAAATCCACTCTTGGTTTCACACCCACAAGCTTAGGTGTAAAACCTACATTTTGGGTACTGAGTCCACAAATGATTTTTGTGGTGCCAATTCCTCCACAATCGTGCACACTAGGGTTTGGAGTACCTCCCAAGTTACAAATATCAACACTATAGCCTTATCCTTCATTGATATCCATAATTTCTCATATTTAATCTTTATTTGTAATGATTTCTAAAAAAACATAAATTTAAATGAGTAAATAGTAGTGCATATAACATCCTCTTTGAACTTGCTATATCACATAAAAACAAAAAATAAAATAAAAAGAAAGTTATACTTTTATATTATTTCTTTAAGAACACAGGTTACTTGCCTTGAGGGTGGCTAATAGCCCCAAACAAACAAAATAATAAAATAGATAAGAAGATTAACAATAAGAATATAATAAGATATAAGCTTGCAATTTGATATTTCACAGGTTGTATTTTTATTTCTAGTATTAGAATGTATAATTTGATATGTAGTTTTAAATGCAGAATGAAAAATATAATATAATTCTATTTAAATTAAAAATCATTATTTTGATTTGATTTTTATGAAACTAAAAATTATTGTTTTGATTTGATTTTTATTAGTTTATGTAAATGATTATCACAGAGAGAGAAATTCATAAAATTTTGAATACTTATTGAACACTAAAATGTTTAACCAATTTTGTTAAAATATTTTGATTTGATTTTAATTAATTTATATAAATAGTTATTTTTTTAATATGTAAGTGAAATTCATGAGATGTTGAATATTTGTTAAACACTCGAGCAATTGACAGTCGTTGGCCTTTCATCATTGATTATGTTAACGGGGCAATTTCCATCCAGAAAGATACTTACACGGGTACTAGTAATATGCATAATCCGTATGTGTTTCTTATTTATATAATGTGTAGAGCTTATAACTCATATAACAGAACACCTTATACTAGTAGTGCTTAGTTAATACGAGTGTTTAAGCTAATGTATTCTGCGTAATCAATGATATGTACATTATACAAGCTTGTAACCTGATTAGAACAGTCATAGTATAGATGTCTGTAAATGGGCGGATAGGGTTCAACTCCATGGCCCAATTTGTAATACACCAGTTTGTCTGTTATGGGTGCCAAATAAATATAATATATACATTTTTTACTTATTTTTAATGTGTAGGGTTTTACCGTTTATGGTGTTAGTGACATTTTTTCTGAAAGCAAACTGTAGTGTATAAAAATATCAAATGTCTGAGTTTCGAAAACTCTACACAATTTGCTTTTAAAAAAATTGTTTAGATGGGTACATTACTATGAAGAAGCAGAACTATGATACTATCGGTCCCACCTTGTTCAGTTATATGCGTCACAATTATGCACCTAGATGATGTAAATAGCTCTACGTTACATTTTTCTGCTAATACATTTTTAGAACATCACTTATAAATCATTTCTATAAAATAAAATCTAAGAAATCATAAACTAGCAATTGTCTTTAAGGGCGTAAAGTATACAGAAAGAATAGAAAAAGATAAAATGGGTCAAATTGTAGATAAATGGAAAACTATGCTACAACAAAATAAATGAGGAAAACTACATTAAAAGGCTTGGAAATCATTCCTGTTGCTCTTTTGCAGATCAAAGATGGCCAAAAAGTTAGTAACACCATACTCTTATTGTCTAGACACATTAGTTATTCAATAATGTAATTAATTTAATTAAAAGAAAATTTTAAATTATATGAAAATCATATAATTGTTTATATGTAAATTAAAATTATATTAGTCTAGATCAATTTAAACTTTAGATCTACTAAGTGTTACTTTGAAAAGAGGTTTGCATGTTAACTTTTGGTCTAAATTCTCTTAATTTTCTCTTTAAATAAGTTATATTCCACATAAATACTATAAATTATAAATAAAAATAGATCAATACATAAAATCACTTTTATTTTTATTATTAATACAATGGATTAATACATGACATCATTTTTTTTTTTGAAAGAGTAATAAAACTATTGAAATAGAAGAAACCTTGAAATAGAAGAAACCTTGAAATATTAATACTAAGATTTAAGATTTATAAGTTAGGATATTTTAATTTCTTGTCACAACAAAAATATTTATTATAATTTGGTATTTAATTAATAATAGATAGTTATTATTAACTATGGTGTACAAATGCTAGATTCTTCATCATTATTATGGGATAAAAATTCTTTTTTTTTTTTCAGAAGAAAAAAACGCTGTATATATTAAAAGAAATATATGACAGTACATGATCAACAATACTTTCTCAAGCTGTTTATTTAAAAACAACGAGAAAACCCCATATACCAAATACATCCAGAATACACTTCTGAAAGGAAGTTATTCGATGTTCATGGCCACCAATATAACGGGTAGTATAAAACATACCCACGAGATCATCCCTGTATTCATTGAGAAGAGCATACATAGAAAATACAGCAGCATCATATTCATGATAAAGAGGAAATAAAGGATAACTGAAAAGAAAGAAAGCAAAGCAAAAAAGGAGTGTCCATAGTGTCTTCCACGGCTGGAAAGAGGCAGTCTCACATGTGCAAACATTTCATCAGGCTCACTTGAAAACATTGATCGACGTCGATATCCCATTTGCTGTGTGCAAATTCTTGAAAAATTATGGGATAAAAATTCATGACAAACCAAACAACATGTATTGCACATGGAAAATAACGTTGTAATTTAATGTAATTTACCCATTAAATGAGACTTGATTCAATATGTTTTTTTGAATTCCTTATTTAGTTGGATACAACTACCAATTTAGCTGGCTATACCTGTGTAACATAGAGAATATTGAACCATCATTATTAAATATGAGACTTCCTCCCAATGCGTTGCTCGCGAGATTCAGGGATTTCAAAGATTCCATGTTCCATAGGTCTTCTCCTAAATGCCTCGAGAGAGAATTGTTTGAAAGGTCGAGCATTTTAAGGTGCTCTAATTGAGAGAGCACCCGCCAGCACCCGCCAGCACCCGCCAGTTCACTACTCCCGACAGGTTCCAAGAATTTAATTTTATTCCCCGGATAATATCACAGTCACATGCGCTGCTCGTCCTCCGGCAAACGTCTGAGACGTTGAATCCAGAGGCACTTAGAAAAGCATTTTTTATGATATGCATGTCATAATAGTTTTCTCGAGCACGTCCCGGAAGAATCATCACCAACAACCAAACTGCAAACTAACTTGTGATTTCCATTGAATATTGTAAAGTTGATTTCGGATGTTCTGCAAAAAGGTACATCAACATGACAAAAATTAAAGAATTTAAATATGTTGACAAAAAATAATGGTGGCTACGTTAGTGGTGATTTGAATATTTAGAATATCGCAAACAAATTGAAACTTATAGTGGTCCACCATTGCTGGAAAGCTCGTTAGATGGGTAATACATTTCTTCGAACTACATGTGAATCATTTGTATAAAATAAAAGAAATGGTAAATGATTAATAGACATGTTCAACATTTACGCTTGAAAGATTGTAAAGTTCATTAAAAAAACAACAATTATTCTTTGATACACCAGGCCCACCACAACTAATCTAGACCCACGAAGTTTTAATTTTAGATTGCTGCTGCAAACTTTGTGGGAAAAAAATCATTTGAGAAAATATATATATTGTTTTGAAAAATATATGTACTATAGTAGGTATGAAGGTTTAAAAACTCTGTTATTTTTTCAGTTTATAATATTAAGGTCTAATGGATATAGAATAACATATACAATGGCGAGAGAGACTTCAACCCTGAGGGGTAGAGCAGTCTATCAAACATTTTGCCAAATTAGGTCTAAGATTTTTGCATAACATTGTATTCTACGCCACTTTTTTACCAGAAGTTGTGTTAAAGAATTTTGAATATGCTATCATTTTCATTGTTAGGTCTTTTTTTCCCAGAAGTTGTGTTAAGAATTTTGAGTATGCTATCATTTTCATTGTTAAGATTTTTGAATATGCTATATAATTCCAATAGATGTGATGATTGCCAATTACTTTAGGATGGATTATGTGAATATGCTATATAATTCCAATAGATGTGATGATTGCCAATTACTTTACGATGGATTATGTGAATATGCTATATAATTTCAATTAATGTGATGATTGTTAATTATTTTAGGATGAATTAGGTAAGTATAGTAAGTTTTAGTTTTTCAATTTTGGTTTTTGTGATTTATAATTTATATAGAGATCTTCCAATAATAATTATATGGAAAGAAAAAAAAATCTTAGACAAAAGGTTTCAAACCAACTAGTATAATTCATTTTCAAGACCAAATATCATCTTCATCTTCAGAAAAATCTCTGTATGTGGAAATGGATTTTGTTTCATGTCAGGTCTAGACACAGTGCATTGAAGGCATTAATTTCCCATTAATCATTGAACATATGGATTCATCCAGTAACGTGAAATCATCTCCGAGGGTGACGAAGTCAATAGGTATTAAATTTAAAAATGAACTTTCAGTTTCTAGTTTTTAAATTTGAAATGTGATCACATTGGGTTATTTTTTAGTTTAATTTGAATTCAATTATTTTACAAAATTTGAATTTTTTTAATCACGTATTTTAAAGGTTAAAAATTAATTTTGTGATTTTAAAAATAGTATTTCCCTTTTTTAGTTGATGTATAAGAAGGGATAACATTTAAAAATATTTTAAAAGATGAAAACCATTGTTATTATTAATTATCATAAAAATTATTATTTCCCTATTTCAATTTCTTTTCATATTTATTTTTAGGAATTATGGAAATTGCACTCTTAAAATATGAGTTTTCATATTGGATTATCTCACAATCATCCCACATGTTTTACTATGACCTTTACTATGATGGAGCTTCAATCTCACAGTAGTTGGGGTGATCTTTTGCTCCCAAGGAAACAAATGCACATTTAAAAATAAATATTATATTATGTAACATACACCGGTAATCTCACATGGAAATGTAAGGAGTTAAAACATTTGTACAAGTTATCCACAGGTAACTATCCAAATCACTATTAAATATTCCTTACTAATCATTAGATAGAATGTTCACTAGTTCATAGTTTAACCTTAGTATAAGAATAGTAAGTTGCTTAACCATTAACAACCTCTATTGTAGTACATTAACATAAAACTGTATAATGTAACCTTGCATTCATTTCATTATTCATGTAGTCATCATATACTTGACATTATGAACATCACAACAAGAAAGGAATCAACATCATCAATTTGACACAATAATCAATCACATAATTGAACACCAATATACCCTGGAAACCCCGTAGGGTGAAAACCAACAAAAATTTAATTTTATTATTAAATGCTCGTGAGGGTGTTCACCCCTCACTCAATGGCTTATAAGGGAGACCATCCCTTAACCATCGTTATAAATCTTACAAGGAAATATACAAATATCTAGCTTAAAGCCATTACAATAATTATGATATCATTTACCCACTAATTTTCATATCTTCATATCTTGGTGGCATGGATGTACCTAAAATGGACCATCGTACATTGCACCATCCTATAGCTTGCGCTCATCTGCATGAAGCATTAATCATTTACTTGCCACCATGTTAAGCATAATATTTCCTTTGTACAAGTTAACATCATTTCTTGCTAATGTTGTCTTCAACATATATTGATGTCAAGATTCATAAAGTATTAAACAACCCATTCATAAATCTATACTAGTGATGCTTCTCCATCTACTCATGTACATTCATGACATCTAAGTAAAATATCTTGACATGCTCCCTTTAACCGCACTGCATATGTGCTAGTTATAAGCAATCACATTTACTAATATTTCCCTTATGCATTGCATATGTGCTAGTTATAAGAAATCACATTTACTAATATTTCCCTCGCATAAGCACACATTCCTGCAAGACAATAGCTGCATCTACCAAGCATTTCTTTAGAAGAAACTGATACATCAGTTACGATCTTCGTGCATGCGATTTACATAAGTTTAATGCAAATAACTAACCCTTAAGCTATTACTTGGTGCATGTAAAGAAAATTAACACAAAAAATGTTGTTCCTATGAATGCCAATGTATATAGTTTCCAAAAGAGTCTTCCCAAAGGAATGTTTAGCACAACAGAGTATCCAAACACATGTTTACAATAAAGCATACAAATACATGTCTTCTTTTTCAAATATTATAATAAAATTAACCATATATATATTCCAAGGAAACCAACACATTAATATGGGTTTTATGCATGTAATCCATCTTCTTTTCCAAAGAATATTTCCTTTCCAGCATACAAATGTATATTCTTTCCAATGAAAGATAATACAAATCTCTCATGCATATACACGATATTGTTTCAAAAGAAACTAACATAATAATTATGATAGCATAAAGTAATCACATGTATTTTTTTTGAAATAAATATAGCTCAATAGATCTTCTATCCATGCAAAGAACCTTGTTTCTCTATAATTCTACATGTAAGTTTCTCATGCTTGGCTTCCAAGAAATTACCATAGATAACTTCTTTTATGCATAAAAACTAGGCAAAACTAACAAGTTTATCTTAACCTTTAATACACCTAAATCAAGAAGTTGTTTCTGAAAATGGTCCGCAGTTTATTTCTAATCTGGTACAGGGTGTGATGGAGAAATACAAGATTTGGCACAGTAAATCCACGCCGTATCACCCGCAAGAAAATGGCCGGGTGGAATCCACAAACAAAGTGATCGAGTCCATTCTTACAAAGACAGTAAATATGTATCAGAAATACTGGGCTAAAAGATTACGAGATGATTTGTGGGCATACAAAACCACTTGGAGAAATAGCACGGGACATACACCATATGAGATGGTATATGGCAAAGAGGTTCTGTTACCAATTGAATTCCAGATCAAAACTTTCAAAACTACAGTTCAGTTAGGACTAGATCTCTTTGAGGCACAATAACAGCATCTTCTCCAATTAAACAAGTTATATGAATTTTGTAGGGATGCAATTCAACAGAACATACTAATTCAGTAGCAACGCAAAAGGTGGCATGTTAAGTCTATTCAGAAAAATAAATTCCAACCAGGTGATTGGGTGCTCCTTTATGATTCTAGATTTAAAATTTTTAAAGGAAATTTCCATACACGTTGGATGGGACCTTATGGAGTGATCTGAGTATTCGAGAATGGAGCAGTAGAAGTTAAAACTATTGATGGAAAAAATTCAATATTCTTGGTAAATGGACATAGATTAAAGAAGTATTTGTAGCCACTTGCCAATAAATATTTTACACAGCAAGTCCAACAGCAATTCAGGATGGTAGTGGTGAATGGTAATACCAACCTTTTGAAAACATGAATTCTTTTTCTTCTTAAAAAAAAAATATTTAAAATACAAAAAAAAAATTAAAATAAAAAGTAAAGAAAAAATATTTTCCTGTAATTATGAAAATCGGTTCGCTGACATGATTACAGAAGGATCAACCTAAAAACCAGCTTGCTGGCAGGAAGATCAAAAATTTCTAATAAAAAGAGAATGTTGCTTGATCTTTAGATATGCTAGCGACCACCAAGTAAAAGCAGGTTTAGCAGAACCAACCTTTATACAATTGGGGTAATTAACATGGATATTTTTATTCAAGTAACGCTTAATTCTCGATGCAATTGTTTTTCTTGCACTAGTGCAGGCAGACCTTCCAGATTTTTTTTTTCCTTTCTTCATATTTCACTTTCGTAATATTCCCTCAGTTTTCTTCTTCAATTCCAGAATGATTAACCTTCCCATATTCTTCTGAATTTACCCTGTCTGTTTCATAAAAACCCCACTTTACCCTTGAATTTTTTTCCCTATCCCACTTCTGTTTATCCACTCTTGTGGTACTATTCCCGGAATCCCTGTAACAAAATTCCTTCCCATTCTGAAATTTCCCTTTTCCCACTTCTTTATTCCCTCATGAATTCATTGCAGGATCTCGTGCACAAAGAGAAAAAGGATATGCTCTGAAGCATCAAGAAAGGGTGAAGAAAAATTCCAGTAGAAGTTGAGGAAGCCATGTTGGAAGTCTAACCTATATTTTACTTAAAGTCCCTGTTATTTTTTTAGATATTATGCTTGCACTAGTGCAAGCATGTCGTTCTATATAATAAGTGCAAGCAGAATGGTACCAGCAGAATAGCATAGTTTAAGCGGTGCAAGCAGACCGGTGCAAGCATGCACCCTGTCAGAAACATAGTACAAATTGTTCTTTTCATAGCATACGTCATAGGAAAGTGGTCATCATGAAAGTTTATGAGAATTTATTTCACTTAGTCGATGAGTACTTGTGCTATCATATTAACTAGGAGAAAATTATTTAAAGTGCAAGGTGTTTTTAAGTTAAGAATCATGATCATTTTTTAATGAATGCTAAAGTTCTGTTTTTGAATTATGAAGGAGTGCGGAAGTGTTTAAATGTTGCTTGTATATAATTTCCCCTTTCCGCCATAATCCTAGATGTCCTTCACTCATAATGATTACCTCACCTAGCCGTTAAAATGCCGCCACAAGCACCAGTCCATCACGATCTCAAAGATGCCACACATCCATGGCTATTTCAGTGGAATGAATGGGTGATAAGATGGAAGGGATGGTGGACGTTTGGATCCCTATCTATAAGAACCAATTTTCCCGGTGTTGCATGTAAATTCTTGATTGTTCATAACCGTTAAGAAGTGATGCCACCTGTTTGAAGCAAACCTTCGTCTCTCAGTAGGGTAGAACAGACTACTGAGTATCGAAATAGTCTTGTACTATTGCGAGGCTCGGGTTTCTTCAATTCTTGAAAAATTTTGACGGGCAGAATTGTGAAGTGGCCCTACAGTTTGCCAAAAGTTTCAAAAATGGCTGAGTAAAAATTGCGCCTCTAAAATTCGAGGTTACGCAAGAGTTTATAGCAGCAACGACAGGCTTGGAAAATACTGGTGAGTAGTGGTTTACAAATCAGAAACTAGAAAGGAAGCGATGGCAGTGTTTTGTCGTCAACAAGAAGATGAAGGTAGATTGGAAGAAAGGAATTCCGTGCAGTGCCCTAGTGGGACACTGGCGGGACCTCCTTTTTATCCTACATAAATTTGTAACCTATGAGGGAAGGTACTCCCTCACTTTTGTGCACCATTTTAGGATGTTGCAGCATTTCTAAGCCGACATGCATGCCCAGTGGAGGATTAATTTCCCCCATTTTTTTCTTAAGAGCTTGGAAAAAATGGCCAAAGGTGTGCGGGAAGGACGAGTAGACCAGGCCGACAAGAAGTTATATCACCACGGCTTGATAAAGATTGCTTGATTGGAGGTTTCTGTGGTGTAGTTTTTCAGATGTCAAACTCGGATTATCCACAGTCGTCATTTTTTGGTCAAGAAGTTATATCACCACAGCTTGATAAAGATTGCTTGATTAGAGGTTTCTGTGGTGTAGCTTTTCAGATGTCAAACTCGGATTATCCACAATTGTCATTTTTTTTTATAAAGATTTTGGTCTAGAAACAATTAGAAGTTAAAGGCATGACCTGGGAGGCACTGTTAAAACAACTACATAAAAAGATAGCTGCTGGAAAGGAGACAGAGGACCTCGCCAGCACAAGCAAGGGTCCGAGTAATAATGTAAAGGGGAGTCCTTCTTGCACCAGTGCAAAAAGGAAACGACCTGAAAAATAAATAGAAGAAAGGGCCCCATCTCCATATAAGAAGACAACTAGTGCACTTGTTGAGGAGACTCCTTCTATGACACCAGTACAAGCACAGGACCCGAAGAAAACAACTTGTCAATCCTTGCAGATGCAGCAAAATTTGTAGAGGTCGAAGATGACACTCTGTTGGCCGATTTCATTAAAAGGGCCCCAAAAAATAATGAAGAATCTAGTGCAGGAAAAGAACCACAGTCCCCATAGGACGTTGAATCCCCTTCTACACCTGTGCAAGAAGAAGAAGAACTAGAAGAAGAAGAAGAACCATAAGAAGGAGAAGAAGAAGAGGAAAAAGTGTTTGCTGAAACCCCAAGGGATACTAAGGACCCTAAAGAAGACACTGCCCCTATCGAGAGAGTAGAAGAATAATTTCTTGATGTAACTATGAGGGATACTAAGGTCCCTGAAGAAGACACAACCCCTGTCGAGACAAAAGAAGAAGAAGATTTGGTAACTCCTGCTGCTCGGATATTTGAACTAGAACTTCAAGTGCAGAACTTAGAACAACTCATAGCTAAAGCGCAGGAGGATAAAGAACAAAGTAAAGAAGAATTAACTACGGAGATCCAAAAAAAAAGGAGAAGTTAGATTTTGGAAGTACCGAGCTGCGCAATGTTTCAAGCGACTTAAAAAGGTGACAAAGAAACTAAAGAACATCAGAAAGAAGAAGTCTAAAACATTGCAGGTTGATGTTAGTATGTCAGAGTAGGATTGAGTTAGAATGCCCAAAATTTTGAAGGGTTTTTGCAAAGTTAAAGAGTTGTGTGAGGACACATAACAACTTAGGGATGGGAGGATGTTAGCCCCCTAATTTGCTCTCTTTTTTCCATTTTTCCCTTCCTAAATCATAACCATTTACCTCTTTTATGCACCCTCATCTTGCACTAGTCCAAGCACAGTGACATATTTCATATAAACTCTATTTTTCATATTTTTAATTCAACTTAGCATTAATTAATCATTTATTACATGATTTCTTACTTTTAATCACTCTTTGTAACTTATCGATATCTCCAATGTTTATTTGGTAGTTAGAGTACTTACAGTGACTGATGATCCTAGTGCAGGATCAGATCTTGCACCGTTGCCAGCACAACAAATCCTTGCAGCAGATCCAAACCTCCTTGATCACCGCCTCATTTTGAGCATCTTCAGCCACTACAGCAAGATTGACCCAAAGGCAGCTGAGACCGAATCTACGAAGGACGAAAGCTAGATATTGGCTATGGCCAATTTTGCTAACTGTCTAATTTTGAAGGCCGAAAAGCTAAATTCTGCATTTGGTTATGTAATCGGTTGAATGATCTATTTTGGCCTTTGGCCAAAGATATATATAATGTAGAATGTAAATAGGACTAAGAAGAAAGTTTTTGATAAGAGAAGAGAACAGAGACACAGCTAGAGAGGCGGTAACAAGTTGTTGTATTTTGTTATCGCCCGAATCTGGGTTGGACGATGTATCAATGTATGTACTTTCCTCAGTGAATTAATAAAAGGGAGCTCCGCCTCATGTTTCAAAAATTGCGTTTCTATATTTGAGCTGATGAATTGATTAAGGTACTGAGCAACATTTTTATTTAAAAGGGAAATGCGCTGGTTGGCTCGGGCCCAGCCAACCTAGCACATTTACCCCATTTCCTATTGTCCTATAATTTTTGTTTACGTTGTCAAGTGTGATTTAATTTTAAGCACATTCATTCCTATCTGAGTGAAAGCAGATCGATTGTGTGAAGTAGATAAATTTCCTTTTCTTGCAATTGCCTTTCCTACACTTGATTTCAGATTGGTTTTCCTCTTCCTGGTCCAAGCAGGAGAAATAACCCTGCACCAGTGCATGTTGGTGTGATATCTCCTTTTCTACAATTATGTTTGATTGGTTTTCCCCGCCTGGTCCAAGCAAGAGAAATGAACCTGCACCAGTGCACGTTGGTGTGATGCAGCAAGCCTTCTTAGTCTACTTCCCGCAATCTTCTTTCTTTCATTAAATGCTTATGACAAGATAAATGTATATTGATTGTTTCTTTATTCCTACACTCTGTTAAGATAAAAAAAATTCACTTTTTATGTGTGCAATTTGATTTAACAATATAATATCACTTGCAATAATTAAGCACTCATTTTAAGACTTAAATGCTAAGTGCAGGAAGCTCTGATTCAGTGCAAGAACTAGTTTCTTGCCACAGGATCTGAGTGATTTGAACCTGGAAAAGTTCAAGCCCTTGCATGAAGTCAAAAGCCTTTAGTAAAGACACGATTTATACCTTCTGCATAAATCTCTATTCCAGCACTAGTGCAAGAAGACTGCGATAGTGCAAGACAAATTAGTGCAAGAAGGAAATCTCTAAAGGAGCAGGTTTAAGGGCCCATCTAATGAGACTGCTAAGTGTCTTTGCTAATGAAAAACACACACTCAATAGTTAAATAATAATTAGCTAGAGTGATTTCCTTTTATATTTAATTCCTTCCTGCAAATGCATTCTTCCTTGTTCCAGTCTTAGATTATTTTGATGGTTCAAGTTGCCTTTTTCTCTTTTTAATTTGATTCTACAATATTTCCTTTAAAGAAAGTATGGATTTATATTAGGAAGATTCATACCATCTCTGGCATTTCCTGTGCTTCTTCTCTAAGTTTACGGATCCCTCGGGTTGAAAAATTAAGTGTTGAGGAGTTTGCTTAAGTGTAATTCCTACACCCAACATTTTGGCGCCATTGCGGGGAGGCGATTTGATTTGGTAAGAATTTTCTGATTATACAATAGAGGTAATTTTTCCTTTATTTTTTCAGTATTGTTTGGAAAAGCTTCTTTGAAGGAATTTTACTGGTGTTAATTGATTTCTGACAACATTTTTTACTAGAAGTTGTTTGTTATTTTTCTTTCTTTTTTGAAATGAATGCCTAGAAAAGGTAAGGGTTCGAAGCGCACTAAGGGCCAAAAGAATTCTGAAAACAATTCTCATATTGGGTCTCCTTATGTAAGCAGGAAGCCCAATCCAATTCAAACCCATCACGCAGGAACAATCCACCTAGATTCTAGTGACAACAACTCAGGTGTGGTTCAGCCTATTGAGAGCAGTACAAGTAAAAGGGAAACAATGGTGGACCAAGAGGATCATTTGGAAGGGACTGGTGAAAAACAAGTAAGTGGAGAACGGTCCACTTTTTTGTTTCCAATTGTGGATCCTGATACTGTGGTGCAAATGAAGAATATTCCACCATCAACTCTCCCTCATTTCCATGGTAAAGTTCATGAAGATCTTGACTCTTTTCAATTTGAGTTTGATATTCTGTGTAGAAGTTATGATTATTCAACTGATGCTCAGAAGTTAAGATTATTTCTTGTTAGTCTCAAGGACTCGGCTCTACGCTGGTTTATGGGGTTAGGAGGAAACACTATAACTTCTTGGGATCAGATGAAGATAGTGTTTTTGTCTAAATATCAAGAATATTGCAAAACTCGAGACATGCAGGATGAGATTTTTAGAATCATACAAGATGATGATGAAAATCTTGAAGATTACCTAGAAATATTTCTGTATATTTTACAAAGTTTGAAACTTAAGTTTGATCCCAGTAATATTAGAACCTTGTTATCAAGAGGAATTACTCATAATTCTAGAAATAATTTAATCTGTTAGGACAAGGTGATATTTCTCAGCAAAATTTTGAACAAATTTATGAATTATGCAGGAAATTTTCAAGAAATCAGTATAAATCCGGTAGAGGAACTCGAAATAGAAATAGAAAAATTGAATCTACTGATGCTATGATTATTGGACTGGAAAATAAAATGGAAAACATGAAAATTGATATAATGAATACCGTTACAAAACAGTTAGACTCTTAAAAATTTCAGCAAAAACTCATGAAGGAACAAGAGTCATTATGTTTTTTTTGTCCTAAATTTAGAGACAAGCATCCTCCTAAAGAGTGTCCTCTTAATTTGAAATAAACTAATAAGTGTCCTATTTTTGCAAAAGACCATGTCATAGAAAAATGTCCCTCTATACAAGGACTTAAAGCTGTATTTACAGGAGGACAACCTGAAGCTAAATACTTGTATGCTATGGGAGAAAGAAGGAATTGGCCTCAGGTAGGTACAGGTATGGCTCCTGAATTTTCTCCACACTATCTTGGTTATAATTCACATGCATATTCTTATCCTAACACTAATCAGCAGTGGCAGTATGGGAATCAATATCAGCATGGGCAACCTTCTCAAGCATGGAAACAAGGTTGGAGAGGGCCAACTCATTCTCCATATTCCTACCAGCCACCTATGCAGTCATATCCATCTACGCATAGACCTTATTCAATGCCTCAACTTCCGAGTCAGTCTACTCCACCATTGCCTTTACCTCCACCCTTTCGACCTCCTTAGTTGCCTGCTCAACCTATGCCTAATCCTAACAATAATAAAGCAGTGCAAATGATCTATGTAACAAACCCACCTTTACCATTCAAGTACTAGTCTATTCCAGTTGGGGTTCATGATATTCAATTAAGATTGGGAAGGACTGTAACATCAGAAAATCAGAAGCAACCTATAGTGATTGTTGAAGAGAAAGGAGAAGAGGAAACTCTTAACCATTCTTCGAAAGCTATCGCTAAGTAGCCCTTACCCTCTGAATCCTTGCCATCTTCTTCCAACCAGCCTCCCTTCCTAGAGAGGCTATTAATGGAAAGAAGTGAGCCTATTTCTGAGACTATTTTGGCATCTAAGCTTCAGAATATTTTCATTAAGATACCTTTGCTTCAAGCCATTAAAGAGATCCCCATTTGTACCAAGATTATTAAGGAACTCTGTCTCAAGAAACCCGAGAGGAAGAGAGTGGAACCCCAAACCATTCAATTTGTTGGTAGGGCAGCAGAGTTGATGACGGGATGTGTGTCTATGGAAAAATATACTGATCCCAGAAACCCTGTTGTCTCAGTTCAGATTGGCAATGTCCTTGTCTCTAATGTTCTTATAGACTTGGGGGCATCCATTAATGTCATGACTAAGCAAACCATGGATCAACTTTTGTTATCTCATCTTCACCCTACTCCCACTGTGCTTGAATTAGCAGATAGATCTAAAATTAAGCCAGAAGGAGTATTGGATGATGTGATCATCTCATTATATTCTTTGGAATATCCTATTGATTTCATTGTGCTTCAGCTAAAGAAACCAGTAGGAGGACATCCCTTGATTTTGGGATGACCATGGCTTGCTACGGCCGATGCATATATTGGATGTTGTTCCGGTGATATGTATATTTTGCATGAAGATTCTAGGAAGAAAGTTACCTTATACCCCCCTGCCAGATCCATTAAGGACCTTCGAGATAATTTATGGTTGGATCAAAGTAGTGATGAGGAGACTCATCCCATTTCCTTTATCCACCATTATACTAGGTTTTCACAAGAGGATGAGATTCAATATTCCTGAATAATCTAGACACTATGCCTAATTTTGAGCCATTGAGCAAGATTTTCAACCTAGATTTTCAAGATAATCATGATTCTCATTTTTTTGTACCGCTGCATTTTACCACTCCCTTGAGTACTCCTGAGCCTAACACTACTCTTGTTGAGATTAGCCCTAGTAAATCCTTGCATATTAGTTCAGATTTGGACTCATCTCAGTAGGAGCAGCTTGTGAATTTGTTGCAAAACCATCTTAGTGCCTTTGCTTGGGGCTATGAAGATATGAGGGGTATTCCTCCTAAAACTTGTACACATCATATCTATATTCATGAAGGAACCCGGCCTGTCCGACAACCCCAAAGGCGAATGAATCTAGCTCTAAGAGATATTGTGAAGGAAGAAGTACAGAAACGCTTGGATGTCAGTTTTATCTATACTATTTCCGATAGTCAGTGGGTATCTCCATTAGTGATAGTACCTAAGAAAGATGGAAGATGGCGTAGTTGTCTTGATTATCGAGAATTAAACAAAGCCACTCTAAAAAATTACTTCCCTCTCCCTTTCATTGACCAGGTGCCTGATACCCTTGCAGGAAAGAAATATTTTTCCTTTTTGGATGGCTTCAATGGCTATAACCAAATACAGATTTCACCTGAAGATCAGGATAAAACTACTTTTACATGTCCATGGGGTACATTTGCTTATAAAGTGCTTCCCTTTGGTTTATGTAATGCCCCAGCTACCTTTCAAAGGGAAATCCTGGCCATTTTTGCTGATCTAGAATTTGTAGAAATTTATGTGGATGACTTTTATGTGTTTGGTGATTCTTTTCAGGAAGCTCTCAAAATTCTGGAGAAAGTACTTCTCCATTGTCAAGAATCCCATCTCGCCTTGAGTGACAAGAAATGTAGATTAATGTGCAAAGTGGGAGTGGTACTTGGCCATTTGATTTCTAATAAAGGTATCCAGGTTGATCCAACAAAGATTGAAATCATTCTGCATCTTCCTACACCCAAAACTCAAAGGGAAGTAAGACGATTTTTAGGACATGCTGGTTACTATAGAAGATTCATTGAGAATTTTTCTAAGATAGCTGCCCCTCTTTTCCAACTTGTAGCTAAGGATAGTGAATTTTCTTGGTCCACAGCTTGCCAACAGTCTTTTGAAACATTGAAGGAAAAGTTGGTACAGGCACCAGTTTTAAGAGGTCTTAACTGGTCCCTGCCTTTTCACATTTCCTCTGATGCTTCAGATTGGACTATTGGCACATCTTTAGGACAAGAGAAAAATAAGAAATCCTATGCTATTCATTATATTAGTAAGAATTTGTCTTCCACCGAATTAAATTATACAGTTACAGAGAAAGAGTTTTAGCTGTAATTTTTGAAATTAATAAGTTCAAGCACTATATTACATGATATGAAGTATTTGTACATACTAATCATTCCGAGATTAAATATTTGATGAAAAAACCATTGACTAGCAGTAGAGTGACTAGGTGGTTGCTATTGTTGCAGGAATTTAATGTTACTATTGTTGATAGACCAGGAAAATCTAATGTTATAGAAGATTTTCTTTCTAGATTAGATAATCATGGTGAAGCAACTCCTATTAATGATGATTTTCTGGATGAAAATATTTTTTCTATGTCAACAGATTCTCCATGGTTTGTTGTCATTGCTAATTACTTGGTTACTGGGAAAACACCACCCCACTTGTCCGCTTGTGAAAAGCGGAATATTATTCAGAAAAGTGTTGCATACTCTTGGATTCAAGGAGATCTCTTTTACAGTGGTCCAGACCTGATTATCCGTAGATGTGTAAGAAAGGAGGAATTGTTTGACATATTGAAATATTCTCATGATGAACCTTTTGGAGGCCACTTCGCTGATAAGTGGACTGCATATAAAGTATTGCGTGCTGGTTACTTTTGGCCTTCCTTGTTTAAGGATGCCAAACAGTGTGTCAGGTGATGTGATAGTTGTCAACGAGTGGGCCAACCTAATCAAACCAATGAAATTCCTTTATGCTCGCAAGTTATGATTGAACCGTTTTAAAAATGGGCTATTGATTTTATAGGGCCAATAAATCCAACGTCATTAAGTAAAAAGAATATTTTGGTTTGTACAGATTTTGTTACAAAATGGGTAGAAGCTAAAGTTGTTTCCTTTGCTACAGAAAAAGTTGTTGTTGATTTTATTTCTACTGAAATATTTACTAGATTTGGTGTGCCTAGAGAAATTGTTTCTGACAATGGTCCGTAGTTTATTTCAAATCTAGTACAGGGTGTGATGGAGCAATACAAGATCCGGCACAGGAAATCCACGCCGTATCACCCACAAGAAAATGGCGAGGTGGAATCCACAAACAAAGTGATAGAGTCCATTCTTACAAAGACAATAAATATGCATCGAAAAGACTGGGTTGAAAGATTAGCAGAAGCTTTGTGGGCATACAGAACCACTTGGAGAAATAACACGGGACATACACCATATGAGCTAGTATATGGCAAACAGGTTCTATTACCAATTGAATTCCAGATCAAAACTTTCAAAACTACAGTTCAGTTAGGACTAGATCTATCTGAGGCACAATAACAACGTCTTCTCCAATTAAGTAAGTTAGATGAATTTCATAGGGATGTTGTTCAACAGCAACACAAAAGGTGGCATGACAAGTCTATTCAGAAAAATAAATTCCAACCAGGTGATTGGGTGCTCCTTTATGATTCTAGATTTAAAATTTTTAAAGAAAAGTTCCTTACACGTTGGATGGGACCTTATGAAGTGATCCGAGTATTCAAGAATGGAGCAGTATAAGTTAAAAATATTGATGGAAAAAATTCAGTATTCTTGGTAAATGGACACAGATTAAAGAAGTATTTTCAGCCACTTGCCAGGAAAGATTTTACATAGTAATTCCAACAGCAATTCAGGATGGTAGTGTTCGGAAAAATACTGAGCGGGGGGGGGGTGAATCAATATTTAGGACATACTCAAATATTTTTACTTTTTCTTTCTCTAAAACCCATACGCTACTTCACTGAGCCCAACTTGCATATCCACGCGGATATCCTTCATAAAACTCGCGTATACACAGAGATCTTATTATGCATTTATTTCTTTACTTAGGTCTATGCATCATTCATTCATCAGATGTTTAGTTAACAGTAAGCATGTGCAGTAATAACAGAATAAACCATCACACATAAGCATCACACATGAACATCGGGATTTTAGGTGGAAACCCAAGTCGGGAAAAAACCACCGCTGTTGTTGTCTCAGCCTTCAATATTTTATTATAGAGAAAACATCTTACAACCATGTACTAGCATAGACTCATAACAGCATGTAGGCACCCACTTGTAGAAGACTACAACCTTCTCTCGTTTACCAGCCTCTCCTGGAAGGGAGCTACAACCCCCTGCTTGCGTTTACCAGCCTCTCCTGGAAGGGAGCTACAACCCCCTGCTCTTGTTTACCAGCCTCACCTGGAAGGGAGCTACGACCCCCTGACTGAAGGCTACGACTCTCAGCTCTACCATGTACCATGTTTCATCAATTTTCACACAGGATCCAATAGCTTCTTTTAGAACACAACTTGCAGGCCACTTTTCATCATATTTTCAGACTGGACCCACTCCACACATTTAAGCTCAATCATACATCAAACTAAAACTTATAACTCCATCACTTCATTCATTGAATCATCAAGAAATTAATCAACAACTTGATCTTTCATCAATATAAGCAGCAGCATAATCATCATTCAAACAACCCAGATCTGTATGAATACATCATTATCAAATAGTAGTAAAAAGCAGAACAGATCAGACATTTCATACCATATACTTCAGCAAACCCTAGTTTTCATACGCGCTTTCCTTTCACTGATCCAGCGTATATAGGTGCTTTCATGCATATAAACCCGCGTATATATCTGCACATATTACAGAACTAATTTCGCAACCCATACGCGCTTTCTCTTAATACAACCCGCGCGTATACGGGCTTCCTCTATTACCAACTAGCGTATAGATCTTCAGACATTTTAGGGTAGCACAATTCTTCAGAACAGATGCATAGCTTAGATTTTACTCTTCACTTCAGAAACATGTTCTCCTCATCTCAGATCTAAAAATTCCATAAACAGATCTAGAAAATACAAATACATTTCAGATCTAGATGCCCTTCTTCATCATTCTCTTCATAGGTGCATTATGAATTCAAATCTATCATTCAACTGTTACCCATTCCATTCAGATATTCTTCAAAGAGAAGTATTCATTCAAACCTAGACATCTTGCACCCCCTTTCACAATGATTTTCTTCTCCTTAAATAGATCTAGCCTTTGACAATACCATGAGCCAAAACCAAACAACTTCCAATGGTATTCCTAGACGGGATCACATAGACAATCCAGCGCCCAATACAATGGGTCAATACCATGGTAGTAACCCCTGTTTTTACTCTTTTAGAGTGCAATTGAGCATACGCGACTTGGCACATACTTTTCCGCGTGCATACACTACTTCTCCTAAACAAACCCGTGTATGCTTTGTGTCACACACTTTTCATCATTGTTCTGGCCCTTACTGATATTTCTTTCTCTGGTACTTCTGAGCTACTTGTAGAACATCAGATTTACATCATTAATAAACTCATCAAGCATCAAGAACAACTTCATTAAGTAGGTTGCCATCATCTTCATCAAGTGGGTTGCCATCAAGGACAACACTCTGCATCATATTGCCAACAATCTCTCCCTTTGGACTTGATGGCAACCACGATGGTGTTTGATCACCACAACAGATAGATACATTAAGCATAATGATATTCTCCCCTATTCAAACACCATGTCACTCTCCCCCTTTGACATCAAGGGCAAAGGGCGGATCAAAACCAACAAAAGGTTTTTCTCCTCATGTAGAAAGAAGATCGCTGTAGATCTGATGTGTACTGAAGTTACCATGCTCCCCCTGAGTTCATGCTGAATCTTCAAACATATTTTTCAATGAAGTACATGACTCTATGACCTTCATATCACCAAGGAATCATACTTACATCAAAGATCCAACCAAGTGGATTTACATATGAGACTCAAATACCCAACCAAGTGGGTTTACACAATTTTGACTCAACTACCCAACCAAGAGGGTTTACACATTTTGACTCAAGTACCCAACCAAGAGGGTTTACACATTTTGACTCAAGTACCCAACCAAGTGGGTTTACATATTTGATCAAGTCCTTACATGACTGAATATTACAATTTTACATCATAGGTCTCAACATGACCTTTTCATCAAATTACAAATATGAATTTTTATGACCAGTACCAGAAAGTCCTCAAGAGAGAGAGATCTTATTTCAGAATCATCATAATGCCAACAACGAATTATGCTCAACAAGGCCAATGCTCCCCCTGAAAATGTGCATCCAAGCATCCTTTCCATATGACCAAGGCTCCTCCTTAGCTTGTGCAACCTGAAACTCTTTCAACAGCAAGTTATCATCAAAAATCTCTGCATGATCTGTCCTTATCTCTGAATCATAAGACTTCCATCTCATCCATGTGTGAAAACAAAGAATACTCTTCCGCAAAAAGAAAACAGGGCTCATCTCATTACAAGAAACCATGTTTCATTTCATCAGCATGAGTATAACCAAATACAATGTCAACAGTACAATCATTAGCAGTTGGACTGATGCTCCCCCTGAACCTTTGCTCCTGATCTTCAGCTGTCATACTAATTTTCTTATCATAAGTGTATACATGACTGTCTCCAATGTAACTCGCGTGTATACGCAGCTTTAGTTCACAGAACCCGCGTATGGAAAGTGAAGCATTGAAAACTTCACATTCCTTCATCTCCCCCTGAGTTTTTACTTCTTGTACCTGTCTTCTTCACATCAGATGCTCTGTAAAAAATAAACATAACCAGAATAACCAAAACCATCATGGGAATCACCATACATCGCTCCCCCTGTGATGATACATTACTAATACCTATAATGTATCTCACATCACTCCTGCAGTCATTAAGAGAAGTATGCTTTAGAAGCAGATGACTGCAGTAGGGTCAATATTCCCTACGTTTCTGACCGGTTCTCGTTCGTTTTCCAACTTTGCTTGAACTTTCTTATTGTGTGTTGGAAGTTCTCCAATTTTTCAGATCTATTCATCCTGCATTCTTTTTCTGCATGTCCATACTTGTTACAAGTATAGCATCTTATGTTACTAGAAAAGTAAGCATAAGGATCATGATGTGTTGTTCTATTCTTCCTTCTATTGCAATCAGCTGCTTTATGACCATACTTGCTGCATGAAAAACAATATCCCTTGAAGAAACCAGAGTACCTTTCTGTGTAGAATCTATTTGTTTGTGACTGAAACAATTTGCTTCTACAATTGGCTGCAACATGCCCATAATTATGGCATTTAAAGCATTCAACATTATTGAATGATTTCCTTTGAGTGTTCATGATTGTCGGTTGACTTCTTGTTTCTTTCAACTCTTCAGGTTTTGCATTGACATCCTTTGAATCTTTAGAACTTCCTTGTGAACTAGATTCTCCTTTAACAGTTTCATGAAAACCAAGACCAAGTTTAATAGCAGGAGACCTTTGATTACTAAGAATATTGTCCAGAATCTTAGTACTATCTTGAAACCTCAAGAGTTTATCCTTTTCTTCTAATTTACCTTTGAGAATGTTTACCTCAACCTCCAATTTTTGGCATTGCTTCTTCATGCTTTCTTTGACCCTTCTTCCTTCTTCTACTTGATCATTCAAATTTAAAATTTCTTCTTTCAATCCATTTTCTTGTTCTTCAAATGTTTGTAGAAGTTCTTCATTCCTTTTGTTTGATTTTTCCATATCTTCTTTGAGAGAGATGATTTCTGCTTCAAGTCCTTCTTTTTCAAATGACTGTAGAGGTTATTTATTCTTCTTATTTGATGCTTCAATATCTGCTCTCAGAGAGATGATCTCTGCTTCAAGTCCTTCATTCTTCTTATTTGATTTTTCCAGATCTTCATTTAGATCATTGATTTCTACTTCAAGTCTTTTATTTCGATTAGTTACATCATCGTACAACCTTTTCAGTCTAGATATCATATCTTTGTAGACATATTCTCTCTTATTAAATAATATTTGTTGATCTTTGAGAACTGCTTCTAGATCCATAGCATTACTTTCACTATCTTCACTATTGCATGCATTAGAAAATAAATCACTAGACCAACAATCACTACCTATTTCATCTTCTTCATTTTCTGGTGCACATGCTTTCTGAGATATTTCCTTTCTTTGAGTAGCCTTCTTCTCTTGCTTCTTTCCCATTATGATGGATCTCCTTCAGTTTTATCAAGCCCTTCCCCGGTATGACTCCGGCTTCCGCGCCACTGCTGGGAAAAATACTGAGAGGGGGGGGGGGGGGGAATCAGTATTTAGGGCATACTCAAATATTTTTACTTTTTCTTTCTCTAAAACCCATACGCTACTTCACTGAGCCCAACTCGCATATACATGCGGATATCCTTCATAAAACTCACGTATACACAGAGATATTATTATGCATTTATTTCTTTACTTAGGTCTATGCATCATTCATTCATCAGATGTTTAGTTGATAGTAAGCATGTGCAGTAATAACAGAATAAACCATCACACATAAGCAACACACATGAACACAAAGATTTTAGGTGGAAACCCAAGTAGGGAGAAAACCACTGCTGCCGTTGTCTCAGCCTTCAATATTTTATTATAGAGAAAACATCTTACAACCATTTACTGGCACAGACTCATACCAGCACGTAGGCACCCACCTGCAGAAGGCTACAACCTTCTCTCGTTTACCAGCCTCTCCTGGAAGGGAGCTACAACCCCCTGCTCTCGTTTACCAACCTCTCCTGGAAGGGAGCTACAAACCCCTGCTCTCATTTACCATCCTCTCCTGGAAGGGAGCTACAACCCCCTGCTCTCGTTTACCAGCCTCACCTGGAAGGGAGCTACGACCCCCTGACTGAAGGCTACGACCCTCAACTGTACCATGGACCACGTTTCATCAATTTTCATACTGGACCCACTCGACACATTTAAGCTCAATCATACATCAAACTGAAACTTATAACTCCATCACTTCATTCATTGAATCATCAAGCAATCAATCAACAACTTGATGTTTCATCAATATAACCAGTAGCATAATCATCAATCAAACAACCCAGATCCGTATGAATACATCATTATCAGATAGTAGTAAACAACAGAACAGATCAGACATTTCATACCATATACTTCAACAAACCCTAGTTTTCATACGTGATTTCCTTTCACTGATCTGGCGTATATACGTGCTTTCATGCATATAAACCCGCGTATACATATGCACATATTACATAACTAATTTCACAACCCATACGCGCTTTCGCTTAATACAACTCGCGTATATACGCGCTTCCTCTGTTACAAACTAGCGTATAGATATTTAGACATTTTAGGGCAGCACAATTCTTCAGAATAGATGCATAGCTCAGATTTTACTCTTCACTTCAGAAACATGTTCGCCTCATCTTAGATCTAAACAATCCATAAACAGATCTAGAAAATACAAATACATTTCAGATCTAGACACCCTTCTTCATCATTCTCTTCATAGGTGCATTATGAATTCAGATCTATCATTCAACTATTACCCTTTCCATTCAGACATACTTCAGAGTGAAGTATCCATTCAAACCCAGACTCATGCACACCCATTGCACAATGAATTTCTTCTCCTTAAATAGATCTAGCCTTTGACAATACCATGAGCCAAAACCACACAACTTCCGACGGTATTCCTGGACAGGATCACATAGACAATCCAGCACTCAATACAATGGGTCAATACCATGGTAGTAACCCCTGGTTTTATTCTTTTAGAGCGCAATTGATAATACGTGACTTGGCACGTAGTTTTCCTCGTGCATAAGCTACTTCTCCTAAACAAACCCACGTATGCTTTGTGTCACACACTTTTCATCATTGTTCTGGCCCTTACTGATATTTATTTCTCTGGTATTTCTGAGCTACTTGTAGAACATCAGATTTACATCATTAATAAACTCATCAAGCATCAAGAACAACTTCATTAAGTCGGTTGCCATCATCTTCATCAAGTGGGTTGCCATCAAGGACAACACTCTGCATCATATTGCCAACAATCTCCCCCTTTGGACTTGATGGCAACCACGATGGTGTTTGATTACCACAACAGATAGATACATTAAGCATAATGATATTCTCCCCTATTTAAACACCATGTCACTCTCCCCCTTTGACATCAAGGACAAAGGGTGGATCAAAACCAACACAAGGTTGTTTTCTCCTCATGTAGATAGAAGAGCGTTGTAGATCTGATGTGCACTGAAGTTACCACGCTCCCCCTAAGTTCATGCTGAATCTTCAAACATATTTTTCAATGAAGTACATGACTCTATGACCTTCCTATCACCAAGGACTCATACTTACATCAAAGATCCAACCAAGTGGATTTACATATGAGACTCAAATACCCAACCAAGTGGGTTTACAAAATTTGACTCAACTACCCAACCAAGAGGGTTTACACATTTTGACTCAAGTACCCAACCAAGTGGGTTTACATATTTGATCGAGTCCTTACATGACTGAATATTACAATTTTACATCATAGGTCTCAACATGATCTTTTCATCAAATTACAAATATGAATTTTTATGACCAGTACCAGAAAGACCTCAAGAGAGAGAGATCTTATTTCAGAATCATCATAATGCCAACAATGCATTATGCTCAGCAAGGCTAATGCTCCCCCTGAAAATGTGCATCCAAGCATCCTTTCCATATGACCAAGGCTCCTCCTTAGCTTGTGCAACCTGAAACTCTTTCAATAGCAAGTTATCAACAACAATCTCTGCATGATCTGTCCTTATCTCTGAATCATAAGACTTCCATCTCATCCATGTGTGAAAACAAAGAATACTCTTCCACAAAAAGCAAACAAGAATCATCTCATTACAAGAAACCATGTTTCATTTCATCAGCATGATTATAACCAGCTACATTGTCAATAGTACAATCATTAGCAGTTGGACTGATGCTCCCCTTGAACCTATGCTCCTGATCTTCAGCTATCATACTAATTTTCTTATCATAAGTGTATACGCGACTGTCTCCACTGTAACTCGCATGTGTACACGGCTTTAGTTCACAGAACCCGCGTATGGAAAGTGAAGCATTGAAAACTTCACATTCCTTCATCTCCCCCTGAGTTTGTACCTCCTGTACTTGTCTTCTTCACATCAGATGCTCTGTCAGAAATAAACATAACCAGAATAACCAAAACCATCATGGGAATCACCATACATCGCTCCCCCTATGAAGATACATTACTAATCCCTATAATGTATCTCACATCACTCCTGCAGTCATTAAGAGAAGTAAGCTTTAGAAGCAGATGATTGCAGTAGGGTCAATATTCCCTACGTTTCTGACCGGTCCTCCTTTCTTTTTCCAACTTTGCTTGAACTTTCTTATTGTGTGCTGGAAGTTCTCCAATTTTTCAAATCTATTCATCCTGCATTATTTGTTTACATGTCCATACTTGTTACAAGTATAGAATCTTATGTGACCAGAAAAGTAAGCATAAGGATCATAATGTGTTGTTCTATTCTTCCTTCTATTGCAATCAGCTACTTTATGACCATACTTGCTGCATAAAAAACAATATCCCTTGAAGAAACCAGAGTACCTTTCTATGTAGAATCTGTTTGTTTGTGACTGAAACAATCTACTTCTGCAATTGGCTGCAACATGCCCATAATTATGACATTTAAAGCATTCAACATTATTGAATTATTTCCTTTGAGTGTTCATGATTGTCGGTTGACTTCTTATTTCTTTCAACTCTTCAGGTTTTGCATTGACATCCTTTGAATCTTTAGCACTTCCTTGTGAACTAGATTCTCCTTTAACAGTTTCATGAAAACCAAGACCAAGTTTAATAGCAAGAGACCTTTGATTACTAAGAATATTGTCCAGAATCTTAGTACTATCTTGAAACCTCAAGAATTTATCCTTTTCTTCTAATTTACCTTTGAGAATGTTTACCTCAACCTCCAATTTTTGGCATTGCTTCTTCATGCTTTCTTCGACCCTTCTTCCTTCTTCTACTTGATCATTCAAATTTAAAATTTCTTCTTTCAATCCATTTTCTTGTTCTTCAAATGTTTGTAGAAGTTCTTCATTCCTTTTGTTTGATTTTTCCAGATCTTCTTTGAGAGAGATGATTTCTGCTTCAAGTCCTTCTTTTTCAAATGATTGTAGATGTTCTTTATTCTTCTTATTTGATGCTTCAAGATCTGCTCTCAGAGAGATGATTTCTGCTTCAAGTCCTTCATTCTCCTTATTTGATTTTTCCAGATCTTCATTTAGATCATTGATTTCTACTTCAAGTCTTTTATTTCGATTGGTTACATCATCATACAAACCTTTCAGTCTAGATATCATATCTTTGTAGACAGATTCTCTCGTATTAAATAATCTTTGTTGATCTTTGAGAACTGCTTCTAGATCCATAGCATTACTTTCACTATCTTCACTATTGCATGCATTAGAAAATAAATCACTAGACCAACAATCACTGCCTGTTTCATCTTCTTCATTTTTTGGTGCACATGCTTTCTGAGATATTTCCTTTCTTTGAGTAGCCTTCTTCTCTTTCTTCTTTCCCATTATGACGGATCTCCTTCAAGCGATCAAGCTCCTTCAGAAGGACCTGCTCTGATACCAATTGTTCGGAAAAATACTGAGATGGGGGGGGGGGTGAATCAGTATTTAGGGCATACTCAAATATTTTTACTTTTTCTTTCTCTAAAACCCATACGCTACTTCACTGAGCCCAACTCGCGTATACACGTGGATATCCTTCACAAAACTCGCGTATACACATAGATATTATTATGCATTTATTTCTTTACTTAGGTCTATGCATCATTCATTCATCAGATGTTTAGTTGAAAGTAAGCATGTGCAGTAATAACAAAATAAACCATCACACATAAGCAACACACATGAACACCAGGATTTTAGGTGGAAACCCAAGTTGGGAGAAAACCACCGTTGTCGTTGTCTCAGCCTTCAATATTTTATTATAGAGAAAACATCTTACAACCATGTACCTGGCGCGGACTCATACCGGCACGCAACGTAGGAACTCACCTGTAGAAGGCTACAACCTTCTCTCGTTTACCAGCCTCTCCTGGAAGGGAGCTACAACCCCCTGCTCTCGTTTACCAGCCTCTCCTGGAAGGGAGCTACAACCCCCTGCTCTCATTTACCAGCCTCTCCTGGAAGGGAGCTACAACCCCCTTCTCTCGTTTACCAGCCTCACCTGGAAGGGAGCTACGACTTCCTGACTGAAGGCTACGACCCTCAGCTCTACCATGGACCACGTTTCATCAATTTTCATACTGGACCCACTCCACACATTTAAACTCAATCATACATCAAACTGAAACTTATAACTCCATCACTTCATTCATTGAATCATCAAGCAATCAATCAACAACTTGATCTTTCATCAATATAACCAACAACATAATCATCATTCAAACAACCCAGATATGTATGAATACATCATTATCAGATAGTAGTAAAAAACAGAACAGGTCAGACATTTCATACCATATACTTCAACAGACCCTAGTTTTCATACGCGCTTTCCTTTCACTGATCCGGCGTATATACGCGCTTTCATGCATATAAACCCGCGTATACATCTGCACATATTACAGAACTAATTTCACAACCCATACGCACTTTCGCTTAATACAACCCGCGTATATACGCGCTTCCTCTGTTACAAACTAGTGTATAGATCTTCAGACATTTTAGGGCAGCACAATTCTTCAGAACAGATGCATAGCTCATATTTTACTCTTCACTTCAGAAACATGTTCGCCTCATCTCAGATCTAAGCAATCCATAAACAGATCTAGAAAATACAAATACATTTCAGATCTAGACACCCTTCTTCATCATTCTCTTCATAGGTGCATTATGAATTCAGATATATCATTAAATTGTTACCCTTTCCATTCAGACATACTTCAGAGTGAAGTATCCATTCAAACCCAGACTCATGCACACCCATTGGACAATGAATTTCTTCTCCTTAAACAGATCTAGCCTTTGACAATACCATGAGCCAAAACCACACAAATTCCGATGGTATTCTTGGACGGGATCACATAGACAATCCAGCGCTCAATACAATGGGTCAATACCATGGTAGTAACCCCTGGTTTTATTTTTTTAGAGCGCAATTGAGCATACGCGACTTGGCATGTAATTTTCCGCGTGCATACGCTACTTCTCCTAAACAAACCCACGTATGCTTTGTGTCACACACTTTTCATCATTGTTCTGGCCCTTACTGATATTTCTTTCTCTGGTACTTCTGAGCTACTTGTAGAACATCAGATTTACATCATTAATAAACTCATCAAGCATCAAGAAAAAATTCATTAAGTCGGTTTCCATCATCTTCATCAAGTGGGTTGCCATCAAGGACAACACTCTGCATCATATTGCCAACAGGTAGTGGTGAATGGTAATACCAACCTTTTGAAAACATGAATTATTTGTTGTGAAACCAGCTCCAAAAAGAGAATAAAAGAGATATCAATGCCTTGGAAATAAGCCACTTCAAGGGGGCAACCTCCAATACAGTACATGAATGAACAATTCTTGGATGATTCAAATTAAAAAACCTCCTTTATATATATAGGAGTCCATGGGGCAACAATGTAATCCTAGTGGGGCCACAATGTAATCCTAGCCGACCTAACAATAATAATTTAAGGGCACAATAATAACAATATGGGGGCTACAAGGGTACAATAATAACAATAAGGGGGTTACACTAACAACAATAAGGGACTATACTAGTAATATAGGGACCTAACATGCCCCTCTCCTTCAAAAAAGTATTGTCTTTAATGCTTGAGCAGCTCTGGGTGCTTCTGTATAAAATTCTCATCCTCCCATGTAGAATCTTCAGTTGGTAAGTTCTTCCACTTGATGAGATACTCTGAAATTGATCGATTCTGTAGCTGTCGAGTTCTTGTTTCCGTGACCACTTCAGATTCCAATATGATTTTTCCTTCCTCATCAAGTTCTGGAAATATTGTTTGAACTGGAATATTTTCACCTATAACCTTCTTTAAGCATGTAACATGGAAAATTGGATGCACTCGTGAAGAAGAAGGAAGCTCCAATTTGTATGCCATAATACCAATCTTTTGCAACACCCTGTAAGGACCATAGTACTTTGGCGATAATTTATTATCCTTCTTAGCTTTCTTGAGGAACATTTGTTTGTATGGTTGTAGCCGTAAAAATAGCCAGTCTCCTACATCAAAACTTCTCTCACTGCGATGTTGATCTGCCTGTTGTTTCATTCGATTTTGTGCCAAATTCAGGTTGTCCTCTAAGAGTTGGAGAACTTCTTGTTGATGCTCGATGTAATCTTCGACTTCTTGAACCTTCTAATTTTCTCTTAAAGATGATGTGATGGATGGTCGAGGATATCCATAAAGTGCCATAAATGGGGTCATTTTTGCTGCAGTATGGAAGGAAGTGTTATACCACCATTCAACTAGAGGTAACCACTTGAACCGTTGTGTTTGTTTATCAGATACAAAACAATGAAGATATCCTTCCAAACATTTATTTACTATCTCAGTTTTACCATCAGATTGAGGATAATAAGATGAGCTATGAGCTAATTGAGTACCCAAACAAGAAAATAACTCTGTCCAAAAATTTCCAGTAAAAATGGGATCTCTGTCGCTCACAATAACCCTTGGGTTTCCAGTAGCTTTTGAATTGTGTCCATAAATTTAGTAGCAACTATACTTTCTTTAAATGGATGATATAATGCACAAAAGTGTGCATACTTGGTAAGTCTATCAAATACCACCATGATGACACTCTTTCCTTCAGACTTAGGTAAAATTGTGATAAAATCCATTGAAATCTCCTCCCAACGTTGACTTGGAATGGATAAAAGTTGTAGAAGACTTGGGGTCTTAATTGTCTCAACTTTATTCTACTGGCAAACCAAACATTCCACCACAAAATTTTGAATATCAGATTGAAGGCCATCCAAAAAAAAATCTTTCTTCACCCTGTGGTAAGTTTTGAAAAATCCTGAGTGTCCTCCTAAAGGAGAAGTGTGCAATTCCAAAAGAATCTTTTGTTTTAGTTGGGAATTCTTACAAAGATATAAGCGATCTTTGTACCATAAGGAATCATTTTTCCAACTAAATGTATCAGATGTACTAGGATCTTGCTGCAACTTTTGAATGAGTGTCCACACTTCTTCATGCTTCTTCCATTCATCTCTTGCTTCGGTTATCCAATCTAGTTGGATAATAGAAATGGCACAAATCAATGCTTCCACCTCTTCATTCTTTCTTGAGAGTGCATCTGCAACAACATTTAGCTTCCCTTTTTTGTATATTATTTCAAAGTCATAACCCAACCTCTTTATGACCCATTTTTTTTGCTCTTCTGAAGATAGTATTTGTTCCAAAAACTATTTAAGACTATCATGATCATTTTTTACCTTGAAGTGTCTTCCCATTAGGTAAGTTATCCATTTCTTTAGTGCATGCAGTATTGCTAACATTTCCTTCTCATAAATAGGTTTCTGTAAATACTTTCCTTTGATTGGACGACTTTAAAAAACAATCGGTCTTCCTTCTTGCATTAAAACAACACCAATTCCATTTCCTGAGGCATCACATTCCAAAATAAAGGTTTTTGTGAAGTCTGGCATTGCTAAGACTGGTACTAGGCACATTGCCTCTTTAAGATGTTCAAAGGCCTTAGTTGCTTCAGGATTCCATGAAAATGCATCTTTCTTCAATAATGTTGTTAGAGGTGCTGCTATTGTCCCATAATTCTTAACAAAATTTCGATAATACCCTGTTAACCCAAGAAATCCTCGCAACTGCTTTATGGTTGTGGGGAATTTCCATTCCTTAATGTCTTTAATTTTGTTAGGGTCTACCTTAACACCCTCGTGAGATATAATATGACCCAGATATTCCACCTCTTGTACTCCAAAGAAAAATTTGGATGCTTTTGCATATAATTGTTTCTCCTGCAATAGTTTGAGCACCCTGTCAACATGTTGAACATGATCCTTCCAAGACTTGTTGTAGATTAGTATATAATTAAAAAATACTAGCACAAATTTTCTAAGGAAGGGTTTGAAAATGGAATTCATCAACCCTTGAAATGTAGAAGGTGCATTAGTAAGGCCAAAAGGCATGACCAAAAATTCATAATGACCCTCATGAGTTCGAAATGATATTTTCGAAATATCTTCAGTCTTCATTTTAATTTGATGATACCCTGAATGAAGATCCAACTTGGTAAAATAAATTGCTCCATGTAACTCATCAATCACAGGAATGGGAAATTTATATTTAACGGTGAGCTTATTGAGCTCCCTATAATCCGGACACATGCGCCATGATCCATCCTTCTTGTGTACCAATACTACAGGAGCAAAAAAATAACTTTGACTAGGTTGAATTATACCCGCCTCTAACATTTCTGCAATCATACGTTAAATTTCGCTCTTTTGGACATAAGGATATATATAAGGCCTGATTTTTGGCAGAACAATTACTGGAATCAAATGAATAGCATGATCATGATCATGAATAGGTGGGAGTCCTTTGGGAGTTTCAAAAACCTTGGAATGATTGTCCAAGGCTTTTTGGAGATCTGCAGAAATAGATTATTTTGATGTTGGAACTTCTGGTGAGCATAATTGTGCAATTATGCCTCGTTTTTAATTATTTAGAAGATTTTTCATGACATTAGAGCTTATTATCTTTCCCAGCTTCCCTACAATAACCCGTAATTTGACTTCCTTTCCTTCTGAAAAAAATTTCAAGAAAAAGTTCTTGAAAATTAAAAGCCACCGTCCCCAAAGATTGTAACCATTGTACTCCTAGTAAAACATCAGCACCTCCCATTGGAATGGAAAGCATTGGACTATTCAATACATATTCCCCCATGGTTAGCTTGATATTTTGGAATTTTCCAGAGCAATTTATAGTTCCTCCATTTTCAACCATCACTTGAAATTCTGGTGCTGGGTATAGGAAACAATTCAATTCCTTGGCTACCTTACAATGAATAAAATTATGGGTACTACCTAAATCAATCAACACTATTACCTTTTTCTTCTTGATATGTCCTTCTATCTTGAGAGTTTGAGTGGTAATTCTTGCCAATGCATTACACGATATGGTCGGACTCATTTCTTCCTCTTCTAGGGTTGGTTCCTGGTGTATATCCTCTTCTTGTTCATTTTCTTCTTCCTCTTCACAATCTATGTAAAATAATTTCTTCTCAGCACACTTCTGACCTTTAGTGTATTTTCTATCACAACTGTAGCAAAGCCCTTTTGTTCTTTTTTCTTCCAATTGTTGTGGTGTCAACCTTGTAGGTTGTGGAAATCTAGGAGTAGCAACACTTCCCTCTTTATAGAAGTGAGTGGTAGGCTTCCTTGTCGCCATAATTTTACATTCAATTTTTCTTGCCAACCTGAATGCCTTCTCCAATGAATCAGGTTCCAAAACACGAAATTCATGTTGGATGTTATCCTTTAAAGTACCTATGAAGAGATCAATCCTGTGTTCCTCTGGAATATCAGTTACCCTTATATTCAATTTTTGGAAGTCCTCAATGTTCTCCCCCATTAAACCCTTTTGTTTGAGATTTATCAATTGGCTAAAGAAGGTGTTGCTCTTTGTATCCTCATAATGTGCTATCATTTCCTCCGTAAAAATTGACCAAGTGACAATTTTTTTACGGGAGCAAAGCCATCGATACCATACAAATGTATTTTTTCTAAATGTAAAGTTGCAATGCGTACCTTTTGTGTGTTTTGCACATTATGGAGATCAAAATATTGCTCCATCTGTAGTATCCATGTTACAGGATCCTTTCCATCAAACTTCCTCATATCCATTTTTGGAATATGGTGGTTCTTCCTACCAACATTAGATTTTATGAAATCACGATTAACATTTATTTTGTTCTCATCATGAGTTTCCTCTACTATATTTTCACCATTAGGAAACATTTCTTGTATCAACTTTATCAAACCTTCCATGTTTGCTTTTAGATCATTCTTCATGTTTTCCATTTTCTCATCGATCTTAGCTTCCATGTCATCCATCTTAGATTCCATGCCAGCTTCCATGACATCTATCTTAGATTCTATGCCATTCTTCAAACCATCCATCTTAGATTCCACGCCTTTCTTCTGTTAGCCCCCCTATGAAATTCTTGACAAGCAAGCTGGGGGGCTATGTCATTTTGGAGACCTTCAAGGAATGCATCTCCCTTGAAGACACATCATCCTTGAGGTCTCTATGTGCTTTGCCTTATACAAATCCCCTCTACTATTTCCCTAGCTCAAAGCCTTCATTTACCCCTTGTACCCCTGCAAAATGTCCCTTTTCCCTTTTTCCTCCTTCTGTCAAAGTGTCTCTGCTCCCCTCTATTTTCCCTATTAACCCCCCTAAATCCCCTCTAAAAATCCCTACACCCTTTGTTTTCCCAAAATCCCCCTCCATCTCCCTATTTTTACCCTCCTTAAGCCTCAAAATACATTGAAAATGGGTTAAAGACCCGCTTCGGACCTTATGATCGGCCTAAGCCCCTTCTCCGCTAGCCCCGCGCCTTTCCGCTCCATATAGCCTAGCGCCGTGACCAAGGATTTTTCCTTGCGGGGGTTTTTCTCTGTTCGTAGATTCAAACCATGGAACCCCCGCAGTTGACTCCTCGGGATGTGGGAAAACCCGATCGAACGGTTGTTGTTCACTATGGGGGGTCGCTCCAAAATTCCCATGCCCGTACACCTTGGCCCCCCGCAGTTCATCCCCACCGTCAGTTTAAATCCGTAGATCAACGGTTCATAGCCAGAGCGTTTCGGGCGCATTTTCCACCGTTGATCTGTTCTAGATCTAACAGCGCGGAACACGCCTGACATGGTAGTCCCACTCCCCACTTTCACTGTTCACAAACCTCTGGTTTATTCCACACCACCCTCGCGCGCTTGGTGGTTTTTCCCCGGAGGCCAGCGATTCCACTCACCTTTCGCCACCTGTCCTCCTGTACGATTTTGAAACCACCTTTCCTGCCCGTTAACTCCATCCCCCGCGCATTATCTGTTGGACGTGGGCGCCCAGCGAAATGATCGTCGATCGTCCGATCTGGGACGGGCCATCCAACGGCCATCGCCCGCTCAAGATGCACGAAGTCTAATGAAGTTGCATGCACGATAGCTCACGCCATGGCCCGCCGTCCGTCCTCCTTCGCCGTTGATCTCTGCCACGATCAACGGTCCAGATTCGTCTGCCTGTCGTTGACCATTCCACTGTCGCCCCGGCCTCCACATCATCCGTCCACGTGTCTTCACCGTACGCCACGTCACCCCACGTGCGCCCTCCGTACATGCACCCATTCCATTACGTATAATCGGTTCGTTTCGTGTTTTTTAATGTGTTTTCGTTTTTTTTCCACGTATACTCGCTCTGCAGACCGTCAACCCCCGCCAGAGCGATTCTCACCATTTCCTCTACGATTTTCACCTCCATCACTCCTGCATGGCCATCTCCTCCATCCGTCCACATCATCCATTGCCCATCCATTGTTTTCTTCACAGATATTGTGTTGTTGCAGGGTTTTCAACAGTAAATGACCGCCATGATGCGCGATCTCTGTTACAGTGACAGAAGCATTAATGAAAACCATGAGCAGAGGCTGTATTCAGAGCCTGATGTTATAGGAAGCGTCTGGAGGGTTGCTTGCACCATTAGTTCATCAAAGGATAGATTTTAAAACTCTACCAACCCCCCGGCGCCATTGAAGCTCGAAATTCACAGACAAGGTCAGCAGAGAGCTCGAGGCAGGAAATGGAAGACTCATAAGCTTTTACAGAGATTTTTAGAAGGCAAAGGTACAGATTTGAAGACCCTATGGATCCCTTGGACGGTCCAATGCACAGAGAGATAATATTATCAGGTTTTCCATATCAGCAGAGCGTTCTCCCATGAAATGACACGGTACACATCATTTTTCATTCTACATTGTGCCTCGAATGAAGATCTACACCCTTTCAGCAGTCCTACATCATCAAGAAGCATTTGTTACACAGTATGGATACCCTAGCAGCATTATTTCGCCTGTTTGTCCAGTCAACAAAGAATGGCATTAATACTGCAGCCAGACTGCTAGAGGTAGATGCACAGATTTAAGTCAGTATGGGTTGCGGCCTTCCTCCTCTCCTGAGCGTTAATTCTTCATTTAATTCTTCACCTACCATCTTCTGCTCTGTTTTTTCCTATAAGAATCCAGAAGAACACATTGTAAAGGTTGTTGTTAAGTTGTTCGACTGTTGCTGTTAGAGGGATTCAGCTTGACTATTAGAATAGTCTTGGGAGGGAGTTATAGAGTAGTTTGTATGTAATAGGCTAGGAGGAGAAATTTTGGATTGTATTAGCCATTGAGCTTATTGTACATGACTAGTTTTGCATCAATTAATCAAAGCACATTTCACAGGATCCTGGTCTATTACTATTGGTGATGTCTTTCTTAACTCTGTTATTTACATTTTCATACTGTTTCATGTTCTTCTGGTAGGCAACAGAAGTGTAACATAGGATTCACCCCTGATAGGTGCCCTATGTTCCTACTCTCCCTAATTTTAATGTTTCTCTTCTGAAATGTGTCATCTAAGGATTTCTTTCAGTCAATTTAACCAGTGTAGTGGATGTCATTGCCTGCTCTCTGATGTATGAATTGGATGGATCAGTTCTTAGATGTTCTTATTGAGGTTTAAGATGGAAGTTTTGGGAACACTGGGGATTAGAGTTAGCCCTGTCCACTAGGATCCTTGCGCGACTAGCTGGCCTTTCTAAGATCCATTTGTTAATCTTATCTCTGCTTTCCCCTTGGAGTTGCTAAAGTAGACCTGGAGTTAAATGACCTCTGGTCTAATCTATAAGCAACCCCTTTGTCCCTCTTTGAGAGCTGCCTCTGAGTATGTCCAAGTAGGTCTGGAGTTAAATTACCTCTGACCTGATCTATAGACAGAAACTTGGTTGTTTTCCTTCTCTCACCTTCAATCCTTAATGTTCCATTCCACCATCTATCTAAAATATCCTTTAGTATAGATGACTTGCCCTTTGGAAGCCTTGACTAGTTGTTGCATGTAATTACCTTTCATGAATCCATAGCCCAATGGATGGCACTTTCTTGGCCTATCCCCTTTGCTGAAATATCCTGCTGCCTTGTTCCTTTCTCCCATTACCTTCTCAGTTTATGATCTCCTAACCAACCTAGCAACCAATCAACCAAATCATTTGAAAACCCCTTTGTGCTTCATACCTAGCCTAACATCTCATTTTGAGCTCTCAAAGATACATCATTATTTTCTTTATTGGAGAGATCCCTCTCCGGGTCCAAGAGGGCTAGATCCTAGGGCCCAAAAGTGGTTCTGATGTTGTCTCATCTTTTGGTCTTGCCAATCTGGCCAAAACATGGGAAACCCAACATCTTCAAACCATCCATCTTAGTTTCCATGCCTTTCTTCAAAACTTCCATGTCATTTTTTTTTGCTCTTTGCAAGAGCGAAATTTGTTGCACTTACTCTTGTAATTTTGATATGTCATGTTGCCATTCTTTGTCTTCATGAGTCATAGTAGAGATTTCTAAAGGCTTAATGGGTGTTGAATTCTCTTTAGGGGCCATTTTAGAATCCAATACTGATATCTATTCTACAATATGCCCTTGGAATCAATTCAACTTGAATCTTCAAACAAGACTTATGCAATTCGGAAAAAAAAATACACACCTTTTACTTTCTTTTGAGGAGCTCGATATTGAAATTGAATTATCTCTATAATTGAAAATCCTCAATATTTGAAATTCAGCCCCGTAGTAGCCCTATGAAGCTTCTTTCAAATTCCATAGGTCTGATCTGATTTGGATTCTTCAAGGCAAAGTTATGTCCAATCTCTCACAATGACCCAATTTTGGACTGGTTCAGTAGAGTGAATTTGTACGACTTGCAATGTGTCACTGTTTCCTCCTTTGGCTCTAAAATTGATAGACCGAAACCTACACTCCGTCTTCTTGTAGCTACTTTTTACATAATTTCAATCTGATTCTCAGAGAGAGAGCTATGAATATTTTCCCACGATCACCTCTTTGAGATGAAATTCATAAGCCTCAAAAAGCCCTAACTTCCACAGATCATATCTCCGAACATGTTGCGAAAAAATATCTGAAATTTTGCACTAATGTTCCTCAGGATTGTAGCTTCGCACTCTAAATTTTTTATCTTTTGACCCTTTGTAGAAAAAAAATTATTACAAAAATACCACGATGAGCTATTTAGGTTAAATTCAGGAGCCTGCAAAATGACCTAACTTGCACAGATCATATCTTTGAAAATATTGCGAACCAAGCTCTGAAATTTTGCGATGATGTTCCTCAAGATTTTGGCTTTGCACTCTAACAATTTTAGATTCTGGACCTTCGTAGAAAAAAAGTTATAGCGAAAATTCCACGATGACCTGTTTGGAGCAGCGAAACCCTAGAATCTCAAAGCTCTCATACCAAATCTTGTGAAACCAGCTTCAAAAAGAGAAGAAAAGAGATATCAATGCCTTAGAAATAATCCACTTCGAGGGGGAAACCTCCAATACATTACATGAATGAATAATTCTTAGATTATTCAAATTACAAAACCTCCTTTCTATATATTGGAGTCCATGGGGCCACAATGTAATCCTAGCCGACCTAAAAATAATAATTTAAGGGCACAATAATAACAATATGGGGGTTACAAGGGTACAATAATTACAATAATGGGGTTACACTAACAACAATAAGGAATTATACTAGTAATATAGGGACCTAACATTCTTCTTCTTCTTTAAAAAAAAAAAAAAAAATTAAAATACAATTTTTTTTTAAAATAAAAAGTAAAGAAAAAATATTTTCCTGTAATTATGAAAATCAGTTCTCTCACATGATTGCAGAAGGATCAACCTGAAAACCATATTGCTGGCAGGAAGATAAAAAATTTATAATAAAAAGAGAATGTTGCTTGATATTTAGATATGCTAGCGACCACCAAGTAAAAGCAGGGTCAGTAGAGCCAACCTTTATACAATTGGGGTAATTAGCATGGATATTTGTATTCAAGTAACGCTTAATTCTCGCTGCAATTATTTTTCTTGCACCAGTGCAGGAAGACCTTCCAGAAAATTTTCTGTCTTTCTTCATATTCCACTTTCGTAATATTCCCTTAGTTTTCTTCTTCAATCCCAGAATGATTAACCTTCCCCTATTCTTCTGAATTTACCTTGTCCGTTTTGTAAAAACCCCACTTTACCCTTGAATTTTTTTCCCTATCCCACTTCTGTGTATCCCCTCTTGTGGTACTATTCATGGAATCCCTATAACAAAATTCTTTCCCATTCTGAAATTTCCCTTTTCGCACTTATTTGTTCCCTCATGAATTCATTGTAGGATCTTGCACATAAAGAGCAAAAGGATATGCTCTGAAGCATCAAGAAAGGGCGAAGTAAATTTCTAGTATAAGTTGAGGAAGCCATGTTGGAAGTCCAACCTAATTTACTTAAATTCCCTATTCTTTTTTCAGATATTATGCTTGCACTAGTGCAAGCATGTCATCCTATATAATAAGTGCAAGCAGAATGGTACCAATAGAATAGCATAGTTTAAGCGGTGCAAGCAGACCTCTGCAAGCATGCACCCTGTCAGAAACATAGTAAAATTTTTTCTTTTCATAACATATGTCATAGGAAATTGGTCATCATGAAATTTTATAAGAATTTCTTTCACTTAGTCAATGAGTACTTGTGCTATCATATTAACTAGGAGAAAATTATTTAAAGTACAAGGTGTTTTTAAGTTAAGAATCATGATAATTTTTTAATGAATGCTAAATCTATTTTTTTTTAATTATGAAGGAGTGCGGAAGTGTTTAACCGTTGCTTGGATATAATTTCCCCTTTCCACCATAATCCTAGATGTCCTTCACTCATAATGATTACCTCACCTAGCCATTAAAATGTCGCTGCAAGCACTAGTCTGGCACGATCTCAAAGATGTTGCGCATCCACGGCTATTTTAGTGGAATGAATGGGTGATAAGATGGAAGGGATGGTGGATGGTTGGATCCCTATCTATAAGAACCGATTTTCCCGGTGTTGCATGTAAATTATTGACTATTCATAACCGTTAATAAGTGATGCCGCCTGTTCGAAGCGAACCTTCGTCTCTTAGTAGGGTAGAACAGATTATTGAGTATCACAATAGTCTTGAACTATTGCGAGACTCGAGCTTTCTTCAATTCTTGCAAAATTTTGACGGGCACAATAGTGAAGTGGCCCTACAGTTTTCCAGAAGTTTAAAAAATGGCCGAGTAAAAATTGGGCCTCAAATTCGAGGTTACGGAAGAGTTTATAGCAGCAGCGACAGGCTTGGAAAATACTGGTGAGTAGTGGTTTAAAAATTAGAAACTAGAAAGGAAGCGATGGTAGAGTTTCATCATCGACAATAAGATGAAGGTAGATTGGAAGAAAGGAATTCCGTGCAGTGCCCTGCTGGAACAGTGGAAGGACCTCCTTTTTATCTTACATAAATTTGTAACCTGTGAGGGAAGGTACTCCATCACTTTTGTGTACCATTTTAGGATTTTGCAGCATTTCGAAGCCAGCCAGCACGCTCAGTGGAGGATTAATTTCCCCCATTTTTTGCTTAAGAGCTTAAAAAAAATGGCCAAGGGTGTGCGAGAAGGACGGGCAGACTAGGCCGACAAGAAGTTATATCACCACAACCTGATAAAGATTTTGGTTCAGAAACAATTAGAAGTTAAAGGCATGACCAGGGAGGCCCTATTAAAACAACTACACAAGAAGACAGTTGCTGGAAAGGAGACAGAGGACACCGCCAGCACAAGCAAGGGTCCGAGTAAGAATGTAAAGGGCAGTCCTTCTTACACCAGTGCAAAAAGGAAACAACCTAAAAAATCAATAGAAGAAATGGCCCCATCTCCAAATAAGAAGACAACTAGTGCACCTGTTGAAGAGACTCCTTCTACGACACTAGTACAAGCACAAAACCCTGAAGAAAACAACTTGTCAGTCCTTGCGGATGCAACAAAATTTGTAGAGGTCGAATATGACACTCTGTTGGTCGATTTCATTAAAAGGGTCCTGAAAAAGAATGAAGAATCTAGTGCAGGCAAAGAATCATAGTCCCCACAGGACGTTGAATCCCCTTCTGCACCAATCCAAGAAGAAGAAGAACTAGAAGAAGAAGAAGAACCAGAAGAAGAAGAGGAAGAAGTGTTTGCTAAAATCCCGAGGGATACTGAGGTCTCTAAAGAAGATACTGCCTCGGTTGAGACAGAAGAAGAAGAATTTCTTGATGTAACCATGAGGGATACTGAGGTCCCTGAAAAAGACACAGCCCCTGTCGAGACAGAAGAAGAAGAATATTTGGTAACTCCTGCTGCTTAGATAGTTGAACTAGAACTTCAAGTGCAGAACTTAGAACAACTCATAGCTAAAGTGCAGGAGGATAAAGAACAAAGTAAAGAAGAATTAACTGCGAAGATCTAGAAAAAGAAAGGAGAATTTAGAGTTTGGAAGTACTGAGATGCACAATGTTTCAAGCGACTTAAAAAGGTGACAAAGAAACTAAAGAAAATTAGAAAGAAGAAGTTTGAAACATTGCAGGTTGATGTCAGTATGTCAGAGCAAGATTGAGCTGGAATGCTCAAAGTTTTAAAGGATTTTTGCAAAGGTAAAGAGTTTTGTGAGGACACACAACATCTTAGGGATGGGAGGATGTTAGCCCCGTAATTTGCTCTCTTTTTTCCATTTTCCCCTTCCTAAATCATAACCATTTACCTCTGTTTTACCTCTTTTATGCACCCTCATCTTGCACTAGTCCAAGCACGGTGACATATTTCGTATAAAATTTATTTTTCATATTTTTAATTCAACTTAGCATTAATTAATCATTTATTACATGATTTTTTACTTTTAATCACTCTTTGTAACTTATCAATATCTCCAATGTTTATTTGGTAGTTAGACTACTTACCGTGACCGCTGATCCTAGTGCAAGATCATATCTTGCACCGTTGCCAGCACAAAAAATCCTTGCAGCAGATCCGAACCTCCTTGATCACCGCCTCATTTTGAGCAGCTTTAGCCATGACAGCAAGATCGACCCAAAGGAAGCCGAGACCGAATCTGCGAAGGACGAAAGTTGGAGATTGGCTACGGCCAGTTTTGCTAACTGTCTAATTTTGAAGGCCGAAAAGCTAAATTTTGTGTTTGGTTATGTAATCGGTTGAATGATGTATTTTGGCCTTTGGCCAAAGATCTATATAATATAGAATGTAAATAGGACTAAGAAGAAATTTTTTGATAGGAGAAGAGAATAGAGACACAACCAGAGAGGCAATAATAGGTTGCTGTATTTTGTTATCGCCCGAATCTGGGTTGGACGATGTATTAATGTATGTAATTTCCTCAGTGAATTAATAAAAGGGAGCTCTGCCTCATGTTTCACAAATTGAAGTTATGTATTTGAGCTGATGAATTGATTAAGGTATTGAGCAACATTTTTATTTAAAAGGGAAATGCGCTGATTGGCTAGGGCCCAGCCAACCCAGCACGTTTACCCCATTTCCTGTTTTCCTGTAATTTTTGTTTACGTTGTCAAGTGTGATTTAATTTTAATCACATGAATTCCTGTCTGAGTGAAAGCGGATCTGTTGTGTGAAGTAGATAAATTTCTTTTTCCTGCAATTGCCTTTCCTGCACTTGATTTCAGATTGGTTTTCCTCCACCTGGTCCAAGCAGGAGAAATAACCCTGCACCAGTGCACGTTGGTGTGATATCTCCTTTTCTGCAATTCTGTTTGATTGGTTTTCCCCTCCTGGTCCAAGCAGGAGAAATGAACCTGCACCAGTGCACGTTGGTGTGATGCAGCAAGCCTTCTTAGTCTACTTCCCACAATCTTCTTTCTTTCATTAAATGCTTATGATAGGATAAATGTATATTGATTTTTTCTTTATTCCTACACTCTGTTAAGATCATAAACATTCACTTTTTATTTGTGCAATTTGATTTAACAGTATAATAGCACTTGCAATATTTAAGCACTCATTTTAATAATTAAATGATAAGTGCAAGAAGCTATGATCTGGTGCAAGAACTAGTTTCTTGCCACGAGATATGAGTGCTTTGAACCTGGAAAAGTTCAAGCCCTTGCATGAATTAAAAATCCTTTAGTAAAGACACCATTTATACCTTCTGCATAAATCTCTGTTCCTGCACTAGAGCAAGCAGACTGCGATAGTGCAGGATAGATTATTGCAAGAAGAAAATCTCTAAAGGAGCAGGTTTAAGGGCCCATTTGATGAGACTGCTAAGTGTCTCTGATAAATAAAAACACACACTCAATAGTTAAGTAATAATTATCTAGAGTGATTGCCTTTTATATTTAATTCCCTCTTGAAAATGCATTCTTCCTTGTTGCAGTCTTAGATTATTTTGATGTTCAAGTTGCCATTTTCTCTTTTTAATTTAATTCTACAATCTTTCCTTTAAAGAAAGTAGGGATTTATATTAGGAAGATTCATACCATCTCTGGCATTTCCTATGCTTCGTCTCTAAGTTTACGATCCCTCAGGTTGACAAATTAATTGTTGAGGAGTTTCCTTAAGTGTAATTCCTGCACCCAACACTTAACAAATCCCAAAGACGTCAGTGTTGCAACCTTTAGTTATGACACCACTTGTAACATACACCGATAACCTAGATAAATTTTTTTATACAAGTTACCCATGGGTAACTATCCAAATCAGTATTAAATATTCCTTACTAATAATTAGATAGAATGCTCACTAGTTCATAGTGTAACCTTAGTTTAAGAATAGTAAGTTGCTTAACCATTCACAACCTTTGTTGTAGTACATTAATATAAAATTGTATAATGTAACCTTGCATTCATTGCATTATTCATGTAGTCATCATATACTTGACATTATGAACATCACAACAAGAAAGTAATCAAAATCATCAATTTGACATAATAATCAATCACATCATTGAACACCAATATACCCTGGAAACCTCGTAGGGTGAAAACCAACAAACGTTTAATTTTATTATTAAACACTCATGAGGGTGTTCACCCCTCACTCAATGGCTTATAAGGGAGACCATCCCTTAACCATCATTATAAATCTTATAAGGAAATATACAAATATCTAGCTTAAAGCCATTACAATAATTATGATATAATTTACCCACTAATCTTCATATCTTCGTGGCATGGATGTACCTACAATGGACCATCATACATTGGAGCATCCTGTAGCTCGTGCTCATCTACACGAACCATTAATCATTTACCTGCCACCATGTTAAGCATAATATTTCCTTTGTACAATTTAACATCATTTCTTGCTAATGTTGTCTTCAACATACATTGATGTCAAGATTCATAAATTATTAAACAACCCATTCATAAATCTATACTAGTGATGCTTCTCCATCTACTCATGTACATTCATGAAATGCGAGTAAAATATCTTGATATGCTCCCTTCAACCGCACTGCATATGTGCGAGTTATAGGTAATCACATTTACTAATATTTCCCTCATGCACTGCATATGTGCTAGTTATAAGCAATCACATTTACTAATATTTCCCTCGCATAAGCACACATTCCTACAAGACAATAACTACATCTACCAAGCATTTCTTTAGAAGAAACTGATACATCAGTTATGATCTTCGTGCATGCGATGTTGATCTGAAAATGAAAGTATTTGTAATGCTGTGCAAAGTATCCATTTCCATTAAATTAAGTGTGCAAAGTGTTTATCATGTCTTGCAAATTAAACAAAGTGTTTTTGGTAACTATTTTTGAGTTTATGTGTGAGGGAAGGTTAATTAAAATTACTGTTTAACATCTTGAATAAAAAATACACAGTAGAATAACTTCACCATAACAACACAGCAACATGATGAGGCAGTTCACCCCTCCTGGGCTACATCTACTAGGTCCAAGGCTCCCAATGGGCATGTCCTTGCTCTATTAGGTTGCTCAAATTGGTTTTACAGTGAGAAATAAGCCTAAACAGGTTGAAACAACTGTGAAATTGAATTCAGAAGACAAAAATAATTTAAGAATGGCTTTTATTTCACCTCAAACAATGAAGTATAGCCCAATGCAACTCCATTTCCCTGATGACCCTAATGGCTCTCCAAGCTTCCCTGAAGAAAAAATGACTGAAGAACACCTCTATTCGCTCTACAACCTATCCCAAACACTCTAGAATGCTCAAAATACCCAACATTGACCAAAATTTCATCCAAATTGGTTCAATATTGGAGAAGTTATGATGAAAACAAGATTCTGCCCAATGTCAAGTGAAAACCCCACTAAATGTGGTTTAACTGCAGTTAAGTTCGAAAAATTTGGCTAAATCCACCAGAAATAGTGGACCTCCTCCAATTTTAGGCGGAAACTGTTTGGGCTGGCATTAAATGTCGGGTGGGTCATGTGACCACCCGCAAAGACCGCCGAATAAAAAGTTAACATTTTCGTGGCATTTAAAGTGGGAGGTTGGCATATTAAAGCAGTCATATGCGATGGTGTTAATTGCCGCCGGAACCATTGGGCAGGCGGTTAGCCCCTAGACACCATGGCGCGGTCATGTCAAGTGTTGAGCTAGCCCCTTTGGTTCTCCGCTGCACACATTTTCAAACGTTAAATATGCCTTCGACACATAGCATATTAAGAACCATGGAATAGGTCGGTTGGTTGGGCTGCTTGGCTTGGGCGCATGAGGTTGCGGGTTCAAATCCGTTGGGCCTCAAATATTTTGCACCTCCAAAATTTCTACCGACCAGGGGCCACGTGGCGGCCTCTGGACCTACCACGTGGCAGCCACTGATTGGCCAATAAATTTACATAGTCAACCAATAAAAAAATCTAGCATTGCCACATGTCGAAGTATGATTTGCCCACAGGGAATATTTTGGGGAATATTCTGAGGAATATTCCCAGAATATTCCTTGGAATATTCTTTTTTTTAAATAATTCAAAATTCAAAGTCAACCTTGGTCAATACGGATTTTTGAAGGATACTGGAGACTTCAAACCTACATAACTTTCACATATGACATCAGATTTGAGGCCTATCTGGTCATTCAGGTTTCAACCAATTCGGAGCAATTCCTTTTTTGAGCATTTTTTTTTCACTTGGACATGATCACCTGATCACACCTCCCAAATGGGAAGATTTTGGACCTCAAAAGATCTCCGATTTACATAAACTAAAGATGAGGAGATTGATTCTCCACTCTTCCAACCTTGACCCATTGAAATATTCCTAACTTCATCAAATTGAGCTTCTCATAAAAAGACAAATTCTTCCTTGAATCTGCTAATCGACTGTTGCTAACGTTGACTAAGTCATGATGAAAATTTTTGAAATTTGCAGAACAACAACTATAATTTGTAGAATACATATTGTTTCTACAATGGTGTAACTTCAAAGGAGACTGAAAATAAGATTCACCTTGCCAAATGTCCTCATGGCGAATTTTTGACAATTGAGCCATGTACTTGCATTGAATCCTGACCAAGTTTTTTCGCCATACCAACTTGCCATTCTGAAACCAACATTGACCCATGCTGAAATTTGTGTCCTCTTTGCTTGCATGCTTTTCCTTTTCTTGGATTCTTGCACCACTTTGCACTGACACTTTGTTCTTTGCACCAATTGATACCAAAGACACTTTCTGCAACATGTTATCATCTACCAGAGATGACTTGCTTTCAGGCTGAAACATATCATCATTTATATCAGCAACAACATGAAAAGGAGAATCATGTACAAAATGTTTTTTCTTAACCGTCAACAAAGTCAAATTTTGACTTGCATTGACAAGCCTTTTCAATTTCCCTGCATGGACTAAAGAAGATTCTACCTTGTTCCAATGTGCTCTCACAATAAACTCCTTTCCATCCTTGAATAGATGATACTTTTTCTCATGGCGATGGAAGATCATTTTTCTGTCCTATAAATACGAACTACCCAACACAACACCTGTAATGTCAAGCGGTACTACATCTAGTTCAACTAAATCAACATAATGAGCTGTTATGGCGAAGTGCAACATGCACTTTCTTGAGACTTGTAAATTGGCATCCTTGCAAATCCATCCAAGTGGATATGGATTTGGATGAGGTATGGTCTCAAGTCTTAGCTTCTTAAATAAGTCTTCTGAGATGAGATTTTCTTGAGACCCACTATCAAATAGTGTGTCTATCTTTGTGTGTTTTGAGATTATCCTTATATGAAATAGCTCTATAATCCTCTTTTCATTTTGAGCTTCTATGTGACAGTTTAAAGTGCTAGAACTGGGATTTTTTTCCTTTACAATCTCTTTTCCCTTTATGTTCCTTAGTACCATGGCTATGCTCTTAGTTTCGTCACCTGATTCAGACCCTAAGTCTTGTTCAACAGTTGCAACAATTTTTCCCTTTTCTTTGGCCTTATCTTTGTTTTTAAATTTCTCTGGTTTCAGCTCGGGATGAAGCTTCCAGCAATGGTTTTCATCGTGGCTTTTTTTGGAACATTTTTTACAAAAGAACTTTCCTTTTTCTTTCCTAGAGTTTGCATTTCTTTTCCTCCCTTTGCCTTTAAATTCAGTATCCATATTCTCATCAAAATATTGTTTCCCTCTAGCCTATAAATGCGTAGCTTGTACACAAACTTCATCTAGACTAGTAGGATTGAACATAAGGATAGTATGTATAAGATAATTGTGTAAACCACCTATATATTTCAGCAAGGTATCTTGACTATGCAAATCAATTCCAAGTAGTAAAGCCCTTCGTCTAAACTCTTGAGAGTATTCTTGAACACTTTGTCCTTTAAGTTGTATAAAACTTTGCCAATAAAATTTCTGCTTAATTGCATAAATAAATTCAGCCCATGATAAAGTGATCTTACCATGCTTTTTAATTTCATCCTTGGTCTTGGCTTCCCACCATACCAATGCTACTCCTTCCACTATTAAAGAGGCTAACTGAATCTTGGTGTCGTCTTCATGAAAGTTTTGTATCCTCAAGTAAACTTCCCACTGTCTTATCCAATAGTCAAGTTTCTATGCATTGACTTCAGTGTTAAACATAGGCAACTCAAATTTAACATCAATATTTAAAAATGGAATTTTACCAGTGGTTTTAGACTTGTGCGATTGATTCACAGAAGTAGTGGATGACGATGTAGAGGAAGAGGATGAAGATGGGGATGGTGGATCACCATTTCCTCCATGTCCTTTATTTGAATTATCATCACTTTTCTTTCCTCTTGAAGATCCCTCTCCTTCTTGCTGATGTTTAGACCCTTCTCCAACAAGCCTATCATTCCTTTCTTGGTAGAGTATCTTTACCATCTCTGTCATGTCTAAGAAAGCTTTTTAGAGTACCCGTTCTTCTTCTTTGGGATCAATGTCTTCTAGAACTTCTCCCTCTCTTGAAGACATGCTTGAAGCTACTTCTATGGCTCTTGGAGGTGGCTCTCTGACCCTTCTTGGTTGTGGATTAATTTTTACACTAATCAAATGCCCTTCACCTCTCTTGAGTTTAAGCCTAGTAAGCATCAAAACTTGCAAACAATCAACTATATCTTTGCACAAAACAAATGCTGAGTAAAAATATAGCTCCTAAGGCTCAAATCCTTAGTTCTGATGCCATATGATATGAAAATGAAAGTATTTTTAATGCTATGCAAAGTATCCATTTCCATTAAATTAAGTGTGCAAAGTGTTTATCATGTATTGCAAATTAAAAAAAGTGTTTTTGGTAATTGTTTTTGAGTTTATGTGTGAGGGAAGGTTAATTTAAATTACTGTTTAACATCTTGAATTAGAAATACACAGTAGAATAATTTCACCATAACAACACAGCAACATGATGAGGCAGTTCACCCCTCCTGGGCTACATCTATCGGGTCCAAGGCTCCTAATGGGCATGCCCTTACTCTATTAGGTTCCTCAAATTGGTTTTACAGTGAGAAATAAGCCTAAATAGGCTGAAACAACTATGAAATTGAGTTCATAAGACATAAATAAGCTAAGAATGACTTTTATTTCACCTCAAACAATGAAGTATAACCCAATGCAGCTCCATTTCCCTAATGGCCCTGATGGCTCTCCGAGCTTCCCTAAAGAAAAAATGAGTGAAGAACACCTTTTTTCACTCTGCAACATGTCCCAAACACTCCAGAATGCTCAGAATACCCAAAATTAACCAAAATTTCATCCAAATTGGTTCAATGTTGGGTAAGTTATGATGAAAACAAGATTCTGCCCAATGTCAAGTGAAAACCCCACTAAATGTGGGCTAATTGTAGTTAAGTTCGACAAATTTGGCTAAATCTTCCACCCTCTCCAATTTTAGGTGGAAACTGTATGGGCTGGTATTAAATGTCGAGTGCGTCATGTGACCACCCGCAGAGACCGCCGAATAAAAGGTTAACATTTTTGTGGCATTTAAAGTGGGAGGTTGGCATATTAAAGCAGTCATATGCGATTGTGTTAACCGCCGCCGGAACCATCGGGTAGGTGGTTAACCCCTGGACACCACGGCGTGGTCATTTCAAGTGTTGGGCTAGCCCCTTTGGTTTTTTTCTCCACACATTTTCAAATATTAAATATGCCTTCGACACATAGCATGTTAAGAACCATGGAATAGGCTAGTTGGTTGGGCTGCTTGGCTTGGGCACACGAGGTTGCGGGTTCAAATTCATTGGGCCTCAAATATTTTGCACCTCCAAAATTTCTACTGGCCAGGGGCCACATGGCAGCCTCTGGGCCTGCCGCGTGGCAGCCACTGATTGCCCAATAAATTTACACAATCAACCAATAAACAAATCCAGTGTTGCCACATGTCGAAGTATGATTCGCCTGTAGGGAATATTTTGGAGAATATTCTAAGGAATATTATTTTTTTAATAATTCCAAAGTCAAAGTCAACCTTGGTCAAACTGGAATTTTGAAGGATGCTGGAGACTTCAAACCTGCATAACTTTCACATACGATGTCGGATTTGAGTGCCGTTCGCAGCGCTAGAATCGCAACAACGAGGCCTATCTGGTCGTTCAAATTTCAAACAATTCTGAGCAATTCCATTTTTGAGAATTTTTTTCACTTGGACATGATCACCTGATCAGATGTACATAAGTTTAATGCAAATAACTAACCCTTAAGCTATTACTTGGTGCATGTAAAGAAAACTAACACAACAAATGTTGTTCCTATGCATGCCAATGTATATGGTTTCCAAAAGAGTCTTCCCAAAGGAATGCTTAGGACAACAGAGTATCCAAACACATGTTTACAGTAAAGCATACAAATACATGTATTCTTTTCGAAATATTATAATAACATTACCCATATATATATTCCAAGGAAAACGACACATTAATATGGGTTTTATGCATGTAATCCATCTTCTTTTCCAAAGAATATTTCCCAATGTAGGTTAACTAAATATGCTATCATTTCTAGCATACAAATGTATATTCTTTACAATGAAAGATAAGACAAATCTCTCATGCATATACATGATCTTGTTTCAAAAGAAACTAACATAATAATTATGATAGCATAAAGTAATCACATGTAATTTTTTTAAAATAAATATGGCTCAATAGATCTTCTATCCATGCAAAGAACCTTGCTTCTCCATAATTCTACATCCAAGTTGCTCATGTTTGGCTTGCAAGTTGGCTCATGCTTGGTGAAAATGTGAAGTTGGGTTACACTTTTTGCCTTTTTTTGAGAAAAAAAAATCATTTTTTTCTGTTCTTCAAATTTTTGCAAGACAAAACAATTTTTCAGTTTAGAATTTCATTTTGTGATAAAAATAAAAGTTGCCAAAAATTTTATTAGTTTTTTATTTTTTATTTTTTGGAACTTTTTTATACACATTTGATATGTCAACTTAGCGTTTCTTTGAGTGTTTGTTTTTTAACAATCAAAGGATTCATAAGAAGTCATGTTAATATGCACGGTTGTATTCTTTGAAACTTTGTGTTTTTGAGAAACAAAATGTGTTACAACAATCTAGCCTAGTCTACTTTAGTTTCGTTATATTTACAAATCCAACTGATGCATATCATAATTACTAGAATTTTTTGAACTGGTCCAATATGAAAAAATTGCATATTTTGAATATGTTTGGCGACACACGAAATTTCTTAACATATAAGCTATAAAATAAAAATCTAAAAACTACCCATTACAGACGACGGACTAATGTAATGCACCATAATTTTTTCAATTTTTTTACAGTGTATTTTGGAAGATACAGAATTATGATTTCACTGAATCATAATGACCTTCAAAAATTGTTTGCACCCGTTTTATTACAAAATTAATTAAAATTAGTAAATATTTATGAAATTCCATAAAAGGTATATTTCTTGAAAGTAGATTGAATTCTGAAAATGCTTGTCTTGGTTCTGACAGTGAATTTAGAATGTTTCATGGAGTTTAATCAGTCCAAAGTTGAAGATATTTATTCAGAGCTTGGTTCTGCATAATTGCAGACGTGTTAGTTCGGCCAAACTCTTAAAAAAAGTTCAGCCGAATTGTTTTTTGTGTCGACAACCCATCAAGTCTAACAACATAAAAGTTCTGGCAAAATTTTTGTAAAAGTTTAGCCGAACTTTTACCTTATTTTCCATCGGTCGGAAAATACAACGAAACCCATCCAAAAAAACATTTTGCGGCAATATAAATTGACGTAAAAGTTCACATAATTTCGCACATTTGGTCTGATTTTGCAAAGGTCTTGGTTTGATTTTGCAAAGAATTGTTTTGGGTTTAAGAAATTTTCTTGGAGGTACATTCAAAGGACATTTTTGCAAAGGATTGTTTTAGGTTTAAGGAATTTTCTTGGAGGTACATTCAAAGGACATTTTTGCAAAGGATTGTTTTGAGTTTAAGGACTTTTATTGGAGGTATATGATACATTTTTTGGATGTTTTTTGGGCTTCATGTTGTTTGAAGGTATTTTGTTTTTAGAGGATTTGGGCTTAATTCTCATTTTTTTTAGAGGTTTTGGGCTTAGTTTTCAAAGGAATCTTTTTAGGCTTAATTTTGAAAGGACTCTTTTTAAGCTTAATATTCAAAGGACATTTTTTGGAGGTATTTTTTAAAGTGATATTTTTTTAGAAGTTTTTTTGAAGTATTTTTTAAAGTGGCATTTTTTAAGAAGTTGGAATTGATTTTCAATGGACATTTTTTGGAAATATTTTTTGAAGTGAAATTTTTCAAAGAGTACGTGTTTTGGGTTGAAGTAAATATTTTATAATGATTTTTTAAAATGAGTTTTTGTCTAGCTTTTTAAATGATTTTTTTTTGCAGGACTTGGAAGGAAATATTTTGAGCTTCGTTTCATTTTTATAAGACTTTTTTCTCAGATTTTTTTAAGTGTGTGTTTTGGATTGAAGTATGTATTTTTTGCAAAATTTTTAAAATGAGATTTTTTTTTAAAATTAAATCTTTGGTGATGTTTTTTTCTAATTGAGTTTTTGTCTAAATTTTTGAAGGAAAATTTTTGAACTTCATACTGTATTATCATGGGAAATCGAAAGAATTGCGTGAGAAAGTATGATCGAAAAAAAGACCCTGAGGAACATAGAGAAGAGACGAGAGAATATCGCAAAAGAAAGAGAGAAGCACTCTCAAATATTGATCAACCTCAACTAGAAGTTGAAGCAGGTATGTAAATGTAAATATTATGAATTTGATATTTAAAATTTTCCTAGTGTAAAATGTGAAGCTTAATTTTTATTTAATGAACTAATTTGAAAAATATTTTGCAATGTAAACAGAGAGAGATATTCCTCAAAACATTGATGATAAGATACAAAATTTTGAAAAAGAAATTGAAAGAGATATTGAACTAATGATTGAAGATGGTGAAATTGTTGAAAGAAATTCAAGTGAAGAAATTGAATCACAAGGTATATATATATATGTTGAACACATGCACATATTATTGAAATTATACATATTTATTAATTTAGTTATTTATTGAATATGAAAACTTATTATTTACTATTCATTTGAATATGTATAGATGAAATCAATGTCGATGATGAGATGTTAGAAAATGTTGACACTCACACATATGGAGATAAAAGAGCTGACCATGTAATAAGATATCATGTTAAACACATTTTTGATATGTACTTCATAAAGGAAAATGTGACAGTTCAAGCCCAAATGTTGAAAGGTCTCCTATCATTAAGGAAATTAAAGGAAGCTACGACTTTATTGGGTATTCGAAAATCAACAAAAGATAAAAAAAATTGAAGGAAAATGTGATACAAAATATAAATAGTGCTATAAATTCAATTAGAAGATCTAGACAAAAAATGTTTCAGTTGTATGTAGAGAAATACATATGGTAGTGGTTTCATAAAGTATTAAAGAGAATCGCATGGTAAAATCTATGACACGAGCATTAGGAACCTTACGAAAAAATTTGCGCAAACATCAAAAATTTTGGCTGCAAATAGATGTAAATGATGAACTTGCTTGTTGGAGAGCTATTTGTAGGAAACCATACAAAGATAGAGTTGGAGAAAATGTTAAAAAAATAATATATGAATATTGGAAGAAAAATTCACGTGTTTTTCCAAATGCAAGGGATGTGATGCGAATAATAATAGTATGAAATCAATATGAACAACATGAAAAACATTTCTTGGAAACCAATCAAATAGAGTTGTTCAATAAGTTCAAAGAAGAGAATTGTGAAATTCATGTCTCAATCAGTACTTTTGTTCAACAAAAACCATGGTATGTAAAACCTACCACCGTATGCGACACTTGTTGTTGTCGTAATCATGTGGAACTTGAGTTATATTATGATACATTCCTTAATTTTGGTAGAAAAATTTGGAAAGATTCACCTCCTCCTTCCACTATCCATGATTTCATATCTCAAATTATATGTGAAAGACAAAGTGATGAATTATTTTACGATAATAAATGTGTTGGTGGTAAAAAATGCGATGATTGTGGAAATTTGACTAAATTTCAAAAAAATTATCGTATTGATCTAAATGATCAATCATTGTCCAACATGAAAATGAAATGGAAGAGATATGAATATATCCATACATCGATTCAAGGTTCAAATAGTGCTAAAAGAATTGAATTATAAGAAGAAGAATTTTTTGTGATAGATTTTTTGAGAAAGTTTGAGGCAAAAATTTATAAATACACCAAGAATTCTCATGGAGCTCGATGGAAAGACATGCATTTCAAAAAATCCCGTGAATTTTTTCCACTAAGGACCATTTTGTTAGTAATTGATTTTGCATAAAACTACACTTTTGTTCGCCAAAAAGAAATTCAGAGTGAATACTATCATTGTGACCAAGTCTCCATGCTCTTCCATATTCTATATAGAAATGCTAAACAAAACTTCGATCATATAGAAAGCACTAGTGAAAATTGACATGTTATTAAAGAATATCACTTTTATATCAGTGACGATTTTACACATGATACATATTTTGTACAACACTATTTTGGAAATATTTATGGCTCCTTAAAAGTCGTGGAATACAATTCAATGAACATTGGATATGGTCAGATGGATGCGTAGGTCAATTCAAATATTCACGATCATTCTTTTGGTTGTGTTGTCTTCATAAGAAAACCTGCATTAAACATTGTTGGAATTTATTTGAGACTAGCTATGGAAAAGGAGAACATGACGGTGCAGGGGCATGCATAAAACGAGAACTTCGAAGATATCAAATGAACCCCTATGCAAACTGACTTGCGGACACTAAAGAAGTTGTTCAATGGTGCATTGCTGCTCTAAGCCATGAGACTAACCGATCAAGGGAAGTGAGAAGGTACATTCAATTTAATTTTTATTGGATATCTAATTTTAAACAATGTACATTTATCACAATGATTATCTTTGATGGTATATTGATACCATATTTACATTCTTCTTTGAATTTTCCATATATAGGTTTTTTTGGCATATTGGGATAGAAGATGTAGATAGATCAATTGGAAATGGAGTTGAAACAATAAAAGGGACTCGAAAATTGCATTCAATTAAAACAAAGTTGTCCACAAATGTGTTTGCATTGGATAAAAGAAAATATTCTTGTTTTTGTCATGTTTGCATAGACAACGCAGAATCCAATGATGCTTGTGAAAAAAAAATGTATGTAAAAGATTGGAAACATACAGAGCTAAATACAAAGGGGAAATGTCCATTGCAATGTTTGAATAAATTCAAACAGAGGAGACTACAATATCATCTGATGGTGATCGAGTTTCTGATCTTGTTAGAGAAGTTAACATTTTAATTTCTTTCAAATTATAAAGATCTAAAAATAAATTTAAATACATAAGTTTGTTAAGTTTGTATTATTGTGCAGGAGATTTTTTTGCTATAATTGCACCTACTGACAATGATGAAAATGTGAAGTATTATTTGATGTGTTGCACTGAACGAAAAATGAAATTATTAGAAAACTATAATGATCACGGGTTTCCATATAAAATAAGATCTATTATACTGAAAGGTTATTTTTTCAAACAAACTAATCAAAGTGGAGATTTTTTTACTTTAAAGACTATGAACCTGATGTCATAAGTTGTCAATATAGTCACTTGGTGTGTGCAGCACACATAACGTTGATAGAAAAAAATGAAAATTAAGAAATGGAAAATGTCAAAATCTAATCATGAACGGATCATTGAAGATGGCATTCCATTGGAATTTTTTTGATTGAACTGCCCAACAATTTCTTCTCTCTGGATTCATGTTTTAGAACTTCCAGAACTGAACTAAAAATTGAGTTACCTTGTTATGTTGTCTGTGCAAGTGTTTTCACATGTACATTGTTTTGGTACATGCACACTAGTATCAACTAAAAGTAGCTTTTCTATACATGCATTGATGAAAAATGTTGCATGTATTGAATATATATATATATATATATATATATATGTTCTAAGTATTGATATATATATATATATATATATATATATATATATATATATATATATATATATATATATATATATATATATATATATATATATATGTTCTAGAATGAAATTAACTATTCAAGTAGCTTTTCTATGTGCATTGTTGAAAAATGTTGCATGTACTGGATATATATGTTCTAGAATGGAATTAACTGAAAGTAGCTTTTCTATACATGCATTGAGGAAAAATGTTGCACGTATTGGATATATATACATTATAGAACACATTTTTAAAATTTTATGATTGTTTGACACATCTAACAAGGCATAGAATCTTATTATTGTTTATATATATATATATATGTGTGTGTGTGTGTGTATTGTACTTCAATCGTTTTAACATATATATTCAAACATGTGTAAAATCATTTCTACATGTACATATATTCATGTGATTTTTTTGTTTGTTTGGAAAACGACAACATGAATTTTAAAAACAAAACATAATATCATAATCACATGCAAAATGTAGTTTAACCATCCAAACTTGAGTTTTAAAAACTTTTTGATTATATCACAACATTACTTCACATGCCATGCAAATTGTAGTTCAACTATCCAATAAAAATATTTAACATTATATCACATGCCAAATGTAGATCAACCATCCAAAACTTAAGTTTAATTTAAGAAAACATTATAGCTCACAACATTAATTCACATGCCAAATGTAGTTCAACCATCCAGAACTTAAGTTTTAAAAACAAAACAAATTATAACACAACATTACTTCACATGCCAAATGTATTTCAAAATCAAAACATTAATATAGATCACAACATTACTTTACATGCCAAATGTAGTTCAACCATCTAAAAATTAAGTTTTAAAAACAAAACAAACTATAACACAACATTACTTCACATGCAAAATGTAGTTGAACCATCCAAAACTTGAGTTTTTCAAAAGCAAAACATTAGTATGGGTCATAACATTACTTCACATGCTAAATGTAGTTCTTGACCATCCAAAACTTAAGTTTTAAAAACAAAACAAATTATAACACAACATTACTTCACATGCCAAATGTAGTTCAACCATCCAAAACTTCAGTTATAAAAACAAAACATTATAGATCACAAGTATCAAAATTTTTTAAAAACAAAACATTATATATCACATGTATCAAGTATCAAGTAACATTACTTCACATGCCAAATGTAGTTCAACCATAACACTTAAAAAAAAACAAATTATTTAACACAACATTACTTCACATCACATGCCAAATGTAGTTCAACCATCCAAAAATTGAGTTTTAAAAACAAGCAAATTATATATAACACTGTAACATTACTTCACATGCCAAATGTAGTTAAACCATCCAAAACTTAAGTTTTAAAAACATTATATGTCACATTCACATGTACCAAATGTAGTTCACATAAAATATGTCCAAAATTTGTAGATCTTGTTAGCGCTCAAATCTACCTTAGGCTGAAATAAGGTAAAACTCAAGGCTACATCAAACCATGCTCCGCTCTCCGGGTCTATCTCGGCAAAAGGTTTTCAGAGGGGCTGAGATGACTTGTAATGAACAATGAATACGGATTTTAGGCTAGTAAAGAGATAGGAAGGTGTGATTTTGATTTTTGGGTTTTCGTTGGAGAAATGGGAAAAAACAATTTTGGGTCCGGGGATAAGGTCAGATCTTTGCAGATTTCGAGTTGGGGCGAGGTAGGCAATAGTCTTAATGCTTTTTATTGGATATATGGATGGATCAGAACGAAAGGGAGCTGAAAAGGGCAAGGATGAACATGGATCCTTTTCAAACAGGCGAAAACATGAAAAACTAAATGAATTCAAAGGCAGAGCACTGTGAACAATGGATTCAACCTCATCTACTCATTCATTTAATTTGAGAAGCATAAGTGAGAAATGGCATACATTAAACATGAAGGAACTTACAATAAACTGAGAGAAAACACCATTAAGAACTGATAGCCACAAGAATCCCAACAGGTGCTGCAAAACCTCTGATCTTTCCTTAGCCAAAATATGAAAAATATGTACAATGTGTGCCAAAGTTTCCCAAGAGTCCAACCTGTAGAATGTCTCAGAAATTACAATATATAGATCACTCTAACCCCTCCCCACACCTCTAGGGGTCAAAATCCTCCTTCTAGGAGCAGTTCCAACAAATTCTAATCAAGGAGCTAAAATCTAGGCAGCTAACAACTTGCCTCTAAAAGAGTGGAAACTGATTCATTTACATGATTTTCACTTTTTTTAGAGTGAATCTTCTAGAATAGGTAAAAATGAGCCAAAGTTACATGTCAACCATCAATTTACATCATGAAAACCCAAAAATTTCATCCACAAGAAAAACTGGTCCCAACTGGCCGAAATTCTGAGCTGGAAGTTGAAAATTCAGCCAAAACTCTAAGTGGGTAGCGCCCCTGAGCTGAGTGGGTAGCGTGCCTTTCAGCCTGATTTTGAGGCACTTTCTGGCATCCAAATTGAGCTCATGATAGCTCGTTGGAAAGCTCTGGATGTTGGCTATCCAACCCAAGTGGAATGTCTCAATTTGGAGCTCATTTTCCCCTCCAAAACTTCATTCTCCCAGAAGTACTTCCTGCTGGTGCAAAAGGTGGCAGCAAGGTGGTTTTCATGGTGCAGGCTTTTGACCATCCGGTACGTCGATAGCCGGCAATGCACGAGGATATAACTTACCATAGAAAAAATCCAAAAATGCAAATATTTCTTTCGGCAAGTGTCCCAAAAAAAAAAGTGACATATGGACGCGCTGCAGGTATGGCGAAAAACACGATTTTAGACAAAAATGTTCAAATGACAAAATTTTCTCAGAATTTTCTCAGAATTTGGAGCGAAAGACCCTCCCATCATGTATCATGTCCAGAAAGAAGCAGAGAAGCCTGGAAAACCCTGCATCAAGGTGGATCGAGGCCTTTTCGCCGATTTTAGTGCTTGTCCTTTCCTTCAGAGTCTTCATTCTCGCTTTGCGGAACATGCATGCGCGAGAGCTAATAATAGCCTTTCATGTGACGAAGCATGTCACTGCTCTCACAGTGTTGGCCTTTTGCCAATAACTATACGGATAATTTTAACATATATGGGTTAGTCTCTCGCTCAGTCGGTGTCATATCACCAGGTCTCTTCCGGGCCAATTGTCGATCCTCACGGATAAATAACGACTCATAAAGTGTGCTCGTCTCTGTAGGCGGCTGTTGCGGCGCTCCCGAGATAGTTCTCCTTGCGGGCCTTGCAATTGATCTTTCGTGTCATTCTCGGCCTTTTGCTTCTGGATGATCTCCCCTCGATTTCGCTAGGAAACTGCTTTATCAACAGACGAATTGTGAAATACATGTCCGGCCTCACAGTGTATATGTGCATAGCTTCTTGCCCTATCTGAATCTGTACATCTTTGAAGGCAGCGGGAGCCCCTTCATCATGTGGAGAATAATACTCGCTACTTCGACGTGATAAACAAAACATACCACAGGTGGGAAATATGCTAAATCGTGTAGCGCAGAAATGAGCCTGTGGCCTCGGCGATATATCACGGCAATGGAACGCGATAGCAAACAATCTCGAAATTCCGGAGTTGATGTGAAGCTCTCCGCATACTACTGTCTACTACTTAAGGCGGTACAGCGATAGCTCGTAGCGAAGTCACGGGAGATGAAATCCTCCCAAGTGATGCCCTGCTGTGCCAACTGATGTAACACTATGATCTTGATCAAGGTGTAATGATATATACTTCTATGTTGTTGTGCTGGGCTCTTCTTCTGTACAAAAATCATCATCCTCTCTATGTTGCGATACATGAAATACGGAATGTTCATCATACGTACCCTTGTGAAGTGCATCAACAAACGAACGCCAGGCCCCACATGCTGAAGACGAAATACGCCTAGCCCAAAAATATAGAATGAGTTTCATCGATGATCCTGAAAACTCATCCCCTCGAGAATGCGAAAGGAAAAACTACTGATGCCTCGCATACCCGGAGTTTAATGTATGGATCATAGTGGAATTTCTCTAAATGCTGACGTTTGTTCCATTCCTCGCCCATGTTTGGTATGCCAGTGGCTTGAGCAATAGTCAAGGGTGACAAAATGAAATCAACCCCGGCAAGATTTACCCGGCCATCCCGTAAATGTAAAACAAACGGCGGTAGTTCCACCGTGGCTTGGAGTTTTGTGAAAGTCATTTCCTGAGAATGAAAACATGGTAGGAACATGTAATCAGGCACAGCGGACATGCACATGGTGGGCAGAAAAGTGAAGCTCCTCACGGGAATTTTACCACCTTTGCCACCTCTGTGAGGCCTCCGTGGCACATTACCCTCTGCTATGGAATCACTATCCGACTCCTGCTCATAAACTGACTCTGTCTCTGACATGGCTTTGAACAAGATATTTGTAATATGGATGCTGATATAGGTGCAGTGAAAGCAAAGTTTTAATGTATGTTCAAAACCCAATAAATGTCACCCATGTACCCAAGTATCACAGGAAAACAAAATCATAATGAGGATGGCTCTGTTTTAATGGCATAAAAACTATCACTATTTTGATCACAAGTAAGTTTGACAAATGAATACCAAATGCAGATGTATGGTACAATTTTATAATGATGACCAAAATTTGTCAAAGGAGCAACAAGTATGGGACTGTGTTTTATGAACTGGAGAATAGGGACAACATGACAATAACCATAGTGACACAAATGACCATGACAGTGGCAATAAAATGATGATGACAACAGTGGTGGTATTATGGTGATGGAGGCTATAGACTAGTCAACATAAGACTGTACAAAAACAAGAAAGGGCATGACAGCAGTGATAAGATGATAACTGAGGGCGTGAAGATGATATACACAACGTGCTAGGGCATGAGCATATTTACCATTCAAGAGTTTTCAAACTTTTCATAAAACTGTCCATATATTTTCAAAACCCTTAAGGAATTAATTTGCATGTGAATGTAGGGTTTATACATTTCTCTCCAAGCATGGCCTGTTTCCCAACATCAATAACATCACAACCATGATAAAAATCTACTGAGCAATGATAAAAACCTGTTTGCAATTTTCTGGAGTCGATTTGAAACAAAATTGGGCGCAAAACAAAAATTTATGAGCTCTGTTGCTGTGTGGGTAGCGCCCGTTCTATTTAACACTGGCCGTGGCGTTCAAGTGGGTAGCGCGCACCAAGTGGGTAGCGCGCGCCACGTATGGGTAGCGCGCTCTCCAAACTTTGTCTAGAACTCTGCTAAGCACGATTTCGGCCCTCAACCACACAATTTCGACTTCTGCCTGCGGATTTCTTGCAAATGAATTTATTTGCCATGTTTTATATATGAAGAAAATATCTCAACAAATCATATTTGATTTCAAATTTGTTTGATAACCCACTTTCATAATGTTTCTAAACTTTGACATTTGATCTTTTAATACGATGCTTCTCCTTTGGCTTTTCTTAGTTTTTGGACTGATAACTTTGTTGTCTTTTGCAGGGATGCGGCACTTGGCTTTGGAAAAGATCAGAGGCTTGCACTGAAGCTTCTTATGATGAAATAAATACAATTATTACAAACATGAAATTAGACAATTTCTAGTTCCAAAACAGAGTTTTGGACTAGAAATGTCTTCAAATACTTATGATAATAAAAATATGAAACGAGAAATTTTTGGAACCAACCTCATGGCCTGCGGGCTTTATGACATGTATGCAAAGAACTTGAAAACCCTAGACTCTAAGACTAAAGACTTTTTTTTTAACGAAAACAATCATTAATGACTATGAATGAAATGACGATGAACTTCAATGATTTTTAAGGAATTTTTAAATAGCCCTGCAGGTACAAGCATGAGGAAACACATGACAACCAGACCCCCTCGTCAGTCAGTGGCATGCTCCTAGCGAAATGCAACGAAGTGGAACAAGCGAGACACCTAAGAATGAATATGCAAAAAGCGAAATGATCTCTGACGGAGGGCTGTAAGGACCGACTCTAACATTGGCTCCAATGGGGATGGTGGCTCCATGGAGATGCCAAGAACAACAGATATCTGGGGGAGTCAGACAATGCCTTCATCCATTGGGCGATGGAGTCATTATTTAAACAAATAAAACAAAACTTTCGAGACATTTATTGACTGCAAACTTGACTGAAAAGCGACTGAAAGTTGACCAAAACTGACTCGATTCTAAAACTGAAAAGACTGATAAAAACTGACTTGACAAACTTCAAATGAACCAACCTTCATCTCCAGAATTATAGCCTTCGCTCCGGGCCCCAGACTGAAGATGAGAGATCAGTACACACTTGCAATAAAACAGAAGTAAAACGATATATACAATGATGATGAAATCAGCAGAAAATACTCAGAAGTGGTATCGTTTCAGCAACCGACCATTGATCGGTCCTCCAGGACAATCATCTCCATTCATTTCCTTGAGAAGAAAGGCGTTTTGACCACGATACGCTGCGATCTTAAAAGGACCTTTCCATAGGTTTTCAAATTTACCGTGCTTTCCCTTATCTTCATTCCGAGCATCCCATTTCAAAACCACCTCATCCAACTGAAACTTATCTGCTTTTGCCTTTCTGTCGTAAATATTCTTTATGCGCTCCTGCAACTTGAAAGTATTTTGAAATACCTCCTCCCATGTCTGCTGTAAATGAATCATCTGATTAATCCTCCGTTGCATGGGATCTTCCTCACTACCAGCTTCCTGAAGTAATTTGACCACCGGGACAGCAAGTGAAGTAGGAAAAACCGTGTATGTTCCGTACACCAGCTCGAAAGGAGACATGCCAATAGACTTTTTCTGACTTACTCTATCAGCCCACAGTGCATTCACTAATTTCTTGTGCCAACCCTTTTTGTTGATTTCCAGCAATTTCTTAATGATATTCACCAAGGATTTATTTGAAGATTCCGCCAAGCCATTCCCTTGTGGATGGTAGGCAGTCGAATGTCCCAAACTGATATTGTACTTATAGCAAAATTCAACCATCCTTTTAGACTTGAAGGCTGCTGCATTATCTGTGATTATTTTACTAGGACACCCAAAACGTGACAGAATATTGTTCTCAAGAAAAGAGATAATTACCACATCCGTGGCCTGTCGAGTGGGAATCGCCTCGATCCATTTTGTGAAGTAGTCCGTAGCGGTCAATATCCATCTATGCTTTTCGGAAGATGCTGGGTGGATTTCCCTGATAAAATCCAATCCCCACTACTGGAATGGTGCACTAACTTCAATTGGTTTGAGAGGCAAAGGCTGTAGTTTCTGCTTCCCTTCGAAAATTTGACACTCGTGACAATTCTTAACAGCCTTAAATACATCAGAAAACAAAGAAGGCCAATAATACCCTGCCCTTAGAATCTTATTCGCTGTGGTCTTCCAAAACAAATGGCCTCTGCAGTCACCTTTGTGAAAGTCCTCCAAAACTCTTTTGGCTTCCTCCTCTACCAAACAATTCAACAACACTCCCCCAGGGTCTTTCCAATACAATGCAGAATTTTGCAGCTCTCAACTTCAATGTTCTACTCTTATTTCTAGGCATCCCGGGAGGTGGAGACAAATTTTGAAGCACGTATAAAATGTCAGCATACCAAGGGGAAGAAACAAAAATATCAGATACCTGAACTGACGTACTTTCCTCATCTTCATCGGACATGGCAGCGATCAAATTTATATCTAGAGCATGTAGATTTGTTTCAGCCATGAGCTTGGCGAGTCCTTGTCCTTTAATCAGCTTGGTCGGTTTAATCTCCACATCGTATTCTAACAACGCAACGATCCACTTACCCCGTCTTCCCTCTGGATCTGCCTGTACCAAAACATCTTTAACCGCTACATTAGGAACGTATGCTATAATGTGGGAATGCAGTATATACACACGGAAATCTTTCAAGGCCTTTACAAGCGCAAGTGCTTGTTTCTCAATAATGTTGTATTTCAATGCTCCGTCCCTTATAATCCGACTGAAAAAAGCAATGGGCTTCTCAACTCCATCCCTTCTTTGCATTAAAACAGCTGCCAATGTGTGCTCAGAAGCAAAGGAAAACAAAATGAAGTCCTGTGTGTAGTCCGGGCTGATTAAAATAGGAGCTGAAGAAAGAGCTAACTTTACCAAATTGAATGATTTCACCGCCTCTTCTGTCCACTTTACCTGATTGTCCTTTTTCAGCATGTTCGTGATTTCTCTAAGATGCTCTGCAAGATTTGGAATGAAACGACGCAGAAAATTCATTTTACCATTAAATGACTGTATTTCTTTCTTGTTCCGGGGCTGTTCAATCTGCTGTATGGCTTCAACACGTGTAGGGTCAACTCGAATGCCATCTTTCGATATGATGTGGCCAAGGAGCTTGCCTTCATCCATGGCAAAAAGGCTCTTTTTCGGATTCAGCGAAATGCCATACTTTCTGCACTTCTGGAAAACAATTTTCAAATGATATAAATGTTCCTCATCGGAATTTGAAAACACAGTTAAATCATCAAGGTAAACAACCAAAAATACATCTTTCTCATTGGCAAAAGCCATGTCCATTGCACGCTGAAAGGTGGCGCCTGCATTCTTCAAACCAAACGGCATTTTTGCATAATGAAACGTTCCCCAAGGAGTGGTGAACGCAGTCTTATCACGATCATCTTCATGCACTAAAATCTGATTATAACCTGAGTATCCGTCGAGTAGTGACATCCTTGATGCTCCAACTACTCGCTGCAATATATGGTCCATTTTTGGCAGCGGATAATTGTCTTTTAATGATACCTTGTTCAAATTTCTGAAATCAATACATAAACGGATCTCACCTATTTTCTTTCTCACGGGCACTAAATTTGATATCCAATCTGAAAATCGGATAGGCACAATGATTCCTGACGTATACAACCTGTTTACCTCTTTTTCGATCGATGGTAGCAGCTTTGGATTGATCCTCCTCAACTTTTGACGGAAAGGCTTTTGATTTGGTTTGATGGGGATAGTATGCTGAATGATGTTAGTGTCATATGTTTTTAGATCTGAGTAATACCACGCAAAAGCATCAGAAAATGAAGACAACAATTTCACATACTCTCCCTTTACCTTTGGTGACAATGACTTTGATAACTTAACCATCTTGGGATTCTCAGCTGTCCCAATATTTACCTCTTCTACCCCTTTCTCGGTTGGCCTCAATGTCGGTTTGCGAGCTACATCGTCTTGGTCAAACAGTTCTTCCAAAGGAATCAATCCCTTAGGAATGATGTTATCTTTGAGTTGCAGCACTTCCATTTGGTTTATTTGTATGTCATCATTACCATCATCATGTTCTGTATCTATGGAGGTGTCTTTAAACTTACCCTTATTCTGCAGAAATTCACTGATCTCCTCATCATCCTGAAAGACTTGCCAACATCGCTGATTGTCTGGAACGGTGGGGCGGTGTTTCACATGAATCTCAAATTTGTTGCTGGAATTCATTGGAATTTTAAGATTGCTTGCTGCCTTAGCAAGACCATCAGCAACACCATTTTGTATGCGAGGCACACATGTCAAGGTATGATCAAAAAATAATTTCAGAATGTCTAAAACTGCATTACGGTAAGCCCTCATGCGAGGATGCTTGGCCTGAAACTCACCTTTAACCTGCTTTATCACCAACTCTAAATCACCATACACTGCAATCCTTTTCGCTTTCAGCTTCTTAAGAATCTTAAGGCCAGCAATTAGACCCTCATATTCCACTTCATTATTAGAACAATCAAATGCAAGCTTGTAGGAACACACTCTAACATTGCTTGGAACCTTATCCGGAGCGGAAAATGGACTACGAATCCAAACACCAATTCCAACACCATCACTGCCCACTGCGCCATCAAAATCCATGGTCCAAAGACCATCTTCATCGTCCTCTAAATGCTGAAATTGCGTCAGCTCTGTTTTTTCTGTTTGCTGCCCATTGTCTTTAGCTGATTGCTCTACAGTAGCTTGTTTTTCTCTTCTTTCTTTTTGCAGAACTTCTCTAAAATTCTCAGTGATTTCTGGTATATCTTCCGCCTGAACTAATTGACTATCTATATCATTAAAACTATCAGCAAATAAAACAAACGATTCTAAGTCGGTATGTACATAATTTACAGGATGATTGATAGGCTTCTCCTTGCTAGTTATCATGTATTTCATCTTCTGCTCTCGATATAACTTTCTCATTTGACCGAAGACTGGAATTGTAGCATAAGAGAAATCTAAATGAAGTGTACCTTTCAACTTTGCCCCCCAAGATCTTGAAAGGAGCATACCAAATCGCAGAGGAATGTCCGCCACCACCACGTCCATTAAGACATTCTTTGCTGGAATTTGATCTAAGCTTACAACCAAATCTTTGATGAGTCCTATACACCTCACACGGTTGGAATCAAATGAATACAAATCATGATATTTTCGTGTAATGTCTAGTCCCAACTTTTCCATGATCGCCTTTGGCATCAAATTGTGCGAAGCACCCGAATCGAACATGGCATTGTGCAAAACATATTCATGCAGCCTCAAACTGATATAAAAGGGAGGAACATCACTGTCAGGGGACTCACCATCTAATGCAGGCCCGAAAATCAATTCTGGCTGATCATCCTCAACATTTACCGTATCGAACATTGAATCAAAGTTCAGAATTTTGGAGACTTGACTGCGGTAGCTGCTGTTCTTCATGATCTCTGTCAAGGGAATAGATATTTTTAATTTGGAAATTTCATTTTCCAAACTAAATGCTGAAACTTTCTCAACCTCTTTGACCGGAACTTCCTTCTTTTCAGCCTTGTCTTTCACTATGTTTGGCTGATTTACCTTTTCTGCTGATGATACTTTACTAGCTGCGGGATCAATTGTCTCTTTTCCTTTCTTCTACGGTATCGGTGAATCTGCCTTTGGTGTTGAAGCTTCTTTTCGTTTCTGAATTGGATTTATGGGCACATCTCGATTTCTCAATGAGTATTGCTTCTGGTGAGCGGACAAAGCATTCAAATATCCTCTTTGGTAATCATCTGACTCTTCCTCTAACTCCGCATCATTTGCTAAAATGAAATCTTCATCTTTCTGTGCAGCTGAACTTTCTCCATATTCTTCATCCTCAGTAATATAAATAGGAAAATCGTCGAGAGTGAAGAAATGATTTTTCTCACCTGCTACATCATCATCATCGTCTGAATCTTGACTCACAAAATTCTGCAAAAGAGGTGTCTTGATCTGCTGTTGGGCTGCCGGCTCTTGTGGTCTTTGTTCACGCTGCTTTATTCTGAACTGTGGCTGCTGCTGGCCACGATAGTTTGGATTCCGAATCTGCGTTTCTGGTTTGTCAGGTGTCATCCTTTTGAACATTTTTTCCATCTCACGAAGAAAGTGTTGTTCGGATGTAGATGTGGAAGGCTCTTCTTTTATAGTCACTCTTTTCTCTGCTTTCAACCGTGCTCTCTTATCGTTCAGATTTGCCTCAACACTAACGGCGATCTTCTGCATATCTTCTAAGGTAGGCGGATCTCTGTCGCGTAGTGAATAAGCCATCTCCGGATCAAAACCATCTGGGAATTTAAGAAGAGCTGACTTTTTAGACAGTCTTAAGTCATCTGGAATTGCATTGTACACTGTATTGAATCTGATGATATAATCCTGAACGGACTCACCAGGATTACGCTTGATGTTTGTGTACTCTGAAGTAATCTGCAGCGGATCTTTTTTCATCTCCCATCGATCTAAAAAATGTGTCTGAAGGTCTTGCAATGTATTGATACTTCTGGCCGGTAAAGCTCTGAACCATTTACGAACCTCTCCTCCAAAATTCTGGGAAAACAATCTCATTGAAACATTTTCTGCATCAATTTCATGCAAGTCCAAAAAGTCTGTCATCCGGACAATATGCTGCTGAGCTGATATACTCTGTGGTGTACCATAAAATATGGGAATCTTGCTCTGGTAATCAGCAGGCATAGGATCTAAATTGGCTGGCAAAGCAAGAGGTGCAAATCTGGCTGCCATGACTCTTGGCGGATTTATAATCTGCTGTCTCGGAGATACAGGAGGACTGGGAGAAGTAGGTGAACGAGGTGTATGCGGTGGAGACGGAGGAGAAACTACAGTTGATTGCTGATCAGAAATCTCAGGCTAAACGGTAATGGTAGGAATAAAGGAAGGTTCAGTGGGAATCCGTGAACTAGATGCAAATTCAGATGGTCCAAGAGTTTGTGAAGCAGATTCAGTGAATTCGGGAGTGTTGGTAGCCACAATGGAATCTTGAAATTGTCTGTCCAAGTGATATGAAACAAATTTAAATTGCAAATCTTCAAAAAACAAAGGATCCGGAACTAATATTGATAATTCAGTTTCAGAAAAATTTACGAATAAGGATGTTTCAAACCGTTCATCAAAAGGAATTTCATCAACATATATAATTTTCACAGGACAGGATGTAGATCTAGAAAGCGATCTAGAACTTCTAGAACTCTCTTGACTTTCTCTTTCATAACTTTCTTGACTTCCTTGTCTTCTAAGGATCCTAGGAATCAGATTTGGATTTTCAAATACCGTTGGTGGATTAGGGTCAGGATTTGACCTAGTATTCCTTCTTGAAGCCAGTGTATTAATCTTCTTGGGATAAATTTCAAGGAACACAATCAATTATCTTCAGCCTTTCGACTTCTAGACTCAATCATCCAAAGGTCTAGAACGAACAAGTATACTGGGGCAATTTGCAAATCAAGTGCTGCATTCACAAGCTTACCGGAGATCGACTGAAGCAGCGTTTATCTACTACCGCTTATGCATAGCAAAAGCGTTTCGAAAGCTACCTGGCGTGACTTCAGACTCCGTCTAAGACTTATGAAACAAACACATCAAAAAGCAAACCATTGAGATTTTTTCTCCCCAGTATGGTCGCCACTATGTTAGCGCTCAAATCTACCTTAGGCTGAAATAAGGTAAAACTCAAGGCTACATCAAACCACGCTCAGCCTCGTAGCTAGCCCTACGAGGATAGGAGAGGGCTCTCTCCGGGTCTATCTCGGAAAAAGGTTTTCAGAGGGGCTGAGATGACTTGTAATGAACAATGAATACGGATTTTAGGCTAGTAAAGAGATAGGAATGTTTGAATTTGATTTTTTGGGTTTTCGTTGGAGAAATGGGAAAAAACAATTTTGGGTCCGGGGATAAGGTCAGATCTTTGCAGATTTCGAGTTGGGGCGAGGTAGGCAATAGTCTTAATGCTTTTGATTGGATATATGGATGGATAAGAATGAAAGGGAGCTAAAAAGGGCAAGGATGAAGATGGATCCTTTTCAAACAGGCGAAAACATGAAAAACTAAATGAATTCAAAGGCAGAGCATTGTGAACAATGGATTCAACCTCATCTACTCATTCATTTAATTTAAGAAGAATAAGTGAGAAATGGCATACATTAAACATGAAGGAACTTACAATAAACTGAGAGAAAACACCATTAAGAACTGAAAGCCACAAGAATCCCAACAGGTGCTGCAAAACCTCTGATCTTTCCTTAGCCAAAATATGAAAAATATGTACAATGTGTGCCAAAGTTTCCCAAGAGTCCAACCTATCCAACTTCTGAAAATGATTGAGAAATTACAATATATAGATCACTATAACCCCCTCCCATGCCTCTAGGGGTCGAATTCCTTCTTCAGGGATCAGTTTCAACCAAATTCTAATCAAGGAGCTAAAATCTAGGCAACTAACAACTTGCCTCTAAAAGAGTGGAAACTGATTCATTTACATGATTTTCACTTTTTTGAGAGTGAATCTTCTAGAATAGGTAAAAATGAGCCAAAGTTACATGTCAACCATCAATTTACATCATGAAAACCCAAAAATTTCATCCAGAAGAAAAACTGGTCCCAACTGGCCGAAATTCTGAGCTGGAAGTTGAAAATTCAGCCAAAAATCTAAGTGGGTAGCGCCCCTGAGCTGAGTGGGTAGTGCGCCTTTCATCCTGATTTTGAGGCACGTCCTGGAATCCAAATTGAGCTCATGATAGCTTGTTGGAAAGCTCTAGATGTTGGCTATCCAAACCAAGTGGAATTTCGCAATTTGGAGCTCATTTGTCCTTCCAAAAATTCATTCTGTATACTTCCCCACGCGTAAAAAGGTAAATATATGGTTTTCATGGTAAGCCACACCATCCAGACCTGATAGCGTTTTAAATTCTTGAGGATGCATAACTTACCATGAAAAATCCAAAAATACAAATATTTCCTTCAAAGAAGTGTCCCAAAAAAAGTGATATATGGACGCGCTACCCGTATAGTCAGCAAACTGTTGGGATCAAAATATTTCAAATGACAAAATTTTCTCCGAATTTTCTCAATTTCGAGCGAAGACCCTCCATCATGTATCAGTGTCCACTCAATGAAGCCTCGGCCAAACCAGAGGGATCGGCTCTTCTGCCGCTGGTGCTTCGCCTTAACCTAGGTCTCGACCCTATTCTCGCTGCGACTCCTGCGAGCCCAATAATGGCCTTTCATGTGACGAAGCATGTCTTTCTCTCTATTGGCCTTTTCCAGCAACTTCTCTAGATGAATGTTAACATGCATGAGTTCAGTCTCTCGCTCAACTGGTGTCATATCACCTGGTCTCTTCCGGGCCAATTGTCGATCCTCACGGATTCGACGCAGCTCATAAAGTGTGTGCTCATCCTCTAGCTGTTTGTTGCGCTGCTCCAGATAGTTTATCACCCACTGAGCCTTCTGCAATTGATCTTTCAGCGTGTCATTCTCGGCCCTTTGCTCCTGGATGATCTCCCTCAGTTTCGAGCCAGGAGAGCTCGCATCAACATCAATGATTGTGAAATCTGTGTCCCGGCCTCCTGATGGGCCCTCATCATGCATGGGCTTCTTGCCCCTATCCTGGATCTATACCTGTGCTGAAGAAGAAGGCGAGACCCCTTCCACATCATGTGGAGATAATACTCGCTCTGCTGATGAAGTCGGCAAGACCCCTTCCACCCTGGGTGGAGATAATACTCGTCGTGTAGCTGCAAATAAGGCCCTGTGGCCTCGCCTCGATAGTCAGCGTACAATGGAGGACTAATATGCCTAACTTCGAAAATCAGTGTGAAGGCTTCCCCATCGTGATCTCCACTGGGAAGGTAAGATTTTTTGCCTGTGAAAAAGCCATGGAGATGAAATCCTCCCTGCTGGGTTATAATCCCAGCTGTGAAGACCCAAAGGGAAGATTATGATTCACCAAAGCAAGGATATGCAGAGAGCTTCTGGTGCTGTTGTGCTGGGCTCTTCTTTTGTACAAAAATCACCATCCTCTCTATGTTGCGATATATGAAGTACGGAATGTTCATCATACGTACCCTTGTGAAGTGCATCAACAAACGAACATGGTACGCAAAGAGACGCGCGTATCTGCCCTCGCAACTGAAATACTGAATGATGAGTTTCATCAGCGGTGCAAACTCATCCCTCAAGAATCTGAAAGGAAAAACTCTGCCCAAGTGCCTCATATACCCAGGTTTGATGTATGGCTCATAGTGGAATTTCTCTAAATGCTGACGTTTGTTCCATTCCTCTCCTAGATTTGGTATGCCAGTGGCCTGAGCAATAGTCATTGGTGACAGAATGAAATCTACTCCAGCGAGATTTACACGGCCATTATGTAAATGTAGAACAAACAGACGAGCTAGTTCACGATGAAGCTGGGTTTGTGAAATCATTTCACAGAATCGAAAACATGATTGAACCCGAAAACAATCCATTGCAAGCGGACATGCCTGCAATTGAGCCAAAGAAGTAGGCTCCTCCCTGAGATGTTTACCACCTTTTCCACCTCTGTGAGGCCTCTATGGCACATTACCCTCTGCTGTGGAATCACTATCCGACTCCTGCTCATAAACTGATTCTGTCTCTGACATGGCTTTGAACAAGATATTTGTAATATGGATGCTGATATAGGTGCAGTGAAAGAAAAGTTTTAATGTATGTTCAAAACCCAATAGATGTCACCCATGTACCCAAGTATCACAGGAAAACAAAATCATAATGAGGATGACTCTATTTTAATGGCATGAAAACTACCACTGTTTTGATCACAAGTGAGTTTGAAAAATGAAAACCAAATGCAGATGCATGGTACAATTTTATAATGATGGCCAAAATTTGTCAAAGGGGCAACAAGTATGGGACTGTGTTTTATGAACTGGAGAATAGGGACAACATGAAAATAACCATAGTGACACAAATGGCCATGACAATGGCAATATTATGGTGATGGCAGCAGTGATAAGATTATGGTGATGGAGGCTATAGACTAGTCAACATGAAACTGTGCAGAAACATGAAAGGGCATGACAGCAGTGATAAAATGATAACTGAGGGCGTAAGGATGATATACACAACTTGCTAGGGCATGAGCATATTTACCATTCAAGAGTTTTCAAACTTTTCATAAAACTGTCCATATATTTCGAAAAACCCTTGAGGAATTAATTTGCATGTGAATGTAGGGTTTATACATTTCTCTCCAAGCATGGCCTATTTCCCAACATCAATAACATCACTACCATTGTTAAAAATCTACTGAGCAATGATAAAAACCTGTTTGCAAGTTGCTGGAGTCGATTTGAAACAAAACTGGGCGCAAAACAAAAATTTCTGGGCTCTGTTGCTATGTGGGTAGCGCCCCTGCCCAATGGGTAGCGCGCACCAAGTGGGTAGCGCCCGTTCTATTTAACACTGGCCGTGGCGTTCAAGTGGGTAGCGCGCACCAAGTGGGTAGCGCGCACCGCGCAGTGGGTAGCGCGCACTCCAAACTCGTCCGAACTCTCGCTAAACGCGATTTCGGCTCAACCACACAATTTCGATCATTTTATTTTTATAAATGGTTTTGTTTGCCATGTTTTTATATGAAGGAAAAATCTCACCAAATCAGATTTGATTTCAAATTTATTTGATAACCCACTTTCATAATGTTTCTACACTTTGACATTTGGTCATTTAATACAATGTTTCTCCTTTGGCTTTTCTGAGTTTTTGGACTAAAAATACTTGTTTGTCTTTTTGCAGTATTTATTTGTTTTGTTTGGCTTTCGGTTTGTAATCAAGCTGCTTCCGATAATGAAATACAATAGGACCATTAGTTCCAAAACAGAGTTTTGGACTAGAAATGTCTTCAAATGCTTTCGATGATAAAAATGTGAAATCAAAACTTGCGAAACCAACCTCATGGCCTGCGGGCTTTATGACATGTATGCAAAGGACTCGAAAACCCTAGACTCTAGGACTAAAGACTCTTTTTAATGAAAACAATCATTTAATGACCATGAATGAAATGACGATAAACTTCAGTGATTTTTGAGGAATTTTTAAATAGCCCTGCAGGTACAAGTATGAGGAAACACATGACAACCAGACCCCCTCGTCATTCAATGGCATGCTCCTAGCGAAATGCAACGAAGTGGAACAAGCGAGACACCTAAGAATGAATATGCAAAAAGCGAAATGATCTCTGACGGAGGGCTGTAAGGACCGACTCTAACAGATCTCACAAGTATCAAATATCAAGTTATATATGACTATATCTAAATAAGACTATATATAAAAAAATAAATTTAAGACTAAATCTATTGAAAATATAATTTTGCACATGTGCATGTGCATCATCCATCAAATACAAATGGATGTAGTGTCTTTCCCAACAAATTCACAATCCTCTAGCTATCCTGTGAAGCATGGGGAACTTGTAAACAATGTGTACAAACATTAAAATTAGATGTTTTAAAATTGAGTGAGAATATATAAAACTTCATGTAAAAAACAAAATGTAAAAAAAAATCATGCAATACCTCATGAGGTTCCCTCTCCGTTTGTTTCCCATCCACTACAATTTCCCCCACAGAAACATCTCCAATAGTAAACTGTACAATATACATGTACAATTATATATATATTAAAAATTTTCAAATGAAAATGCATATATAAACTTCTTTTCAATAATATTAAAAAAAAAGTTAGACAAATTTTTCAAATGGTTAAAATGGTGTGGATGTTCCTATTTCCATCGCTAGAGTCTGTGGAGAAAATAAAACCTCTATAAAAACCTAAAATTCAAAAAAATTAAAAGTATAAAATAACACAAGATCAAGATCTCAATTTATAATAAAACTTTTAAACTTCAATTTATAAATTATAACTTAAAAACATATTTTTAAGTGAAAAATTGAATACTTCTGCTAGTGGATTTGACACATCTCCTAAGAAAGGCTCCAAAAACCTAAAATTCAAAAAATTTAAAATAACTCAAAATCTCTAGATCCCAATTTATAATAAAACTTTTAAATTTCAATTTATAACTTATAACTTAAAAACACACACACATACACACACACACACACACATATATATATATTTAAGTGAAAAAGTGAATACTTGTGCTGGTGGATTTGGCACATCTTCTAAGAGTGGTTCAGAAATAAAATCTCCAAAAACCTAAAATTCAAAAAATTTAAAATAACTCAAGATATAGATATATCTCATTTTTTAATGGAACTTTTTGAGGTGGAATATATAACTTAAAAACATAAATTTTAAATGTGAAAAATTGTCCATACTTCTGATTGTGGATTTGCACATCTCCTAAGGAGGTAGAAGGTACTTTTCCCAAAGAAGAAGAAGGTATTGCCATCCCAAAAACATCGGACGAAATCGGAATATGTTAAAACATTTTATTATATATATGTACATGTACATGTGTGCACAATTATTTATTTTAAAAATATCTCATCATGTTTCGATATATAATAATAGATAAAAAAATAATATTACATCATCATATTCACTTAAAAAACACTATCATTTGCCAACATATCTTGATGGTGAGAACATCTTGATTGTATGATTGACGGTGAGACCCATCTTGATTGTTTGAACCAGAGGCTCCAACCGTGATACTAAAATTTTCTTCATTCATCAAGCGTGACAACTGCAAATGGTGTTAACATATAATGATACATTTTTGTTAGATTAATGTATACAAAAAAATGTATGTATATATGTATTTATTACAAATTGTACATGTGTTAAAGTAATTGAACCCTAACCATTAACACATATCGTTCCCATGCCCTCTTCCTCATGAACAATTAGGTCTTGCCAACCATTGCGACAATTCTTTGCATATGTTTTGAGATCTTCAACACTCATGTTGTCAATCTCTTCATCTGTATAATACATAAAATTAGTACGTGCATTCTCACGTGCTCTTTGTCGATTCAGACAAACATCGACTCCACCCAATCTACTGTGAACATTGTCAATGATGGCATCCCTTGTTTCTCAACTAATTTGAGAAGTGGCTTCCATCTCTGACCACAAAGTTTCGACACAAAAATGTCGACTAACCAATGGTGGCTCAGGGTGAGGAAACTCAACATCACGCCTAGCACCCCTATGGTCACACAATCGACCTTTCCCAGGACCAACAAATTTAGAGGGAAGGTCATTGTAATTGGGTTTCATTTGAAAAAATAATTTTGCATAAAATAATTTTGCAAAATAAAGTGAAAACTCGTTGTTCCATGGGAGTCTTCCATAGGTCGCAAGGTGTCTTTCATACAAATAGTGAGCTATATTAGGGTGCTTGAAATATTGTGCCTTTAACATCTTTTTTTTTTGCCCTTCTTTGAAATTAAACATAGAATTGGCCATTTCTGTTGTAACTCTTTGTTTAATAACCTCCCATTTATCGGGACCCATCACTGTTTCCTTTATTTTTCTCACGACTTCTACAAAAGTATCAGTGGTTGGCCCAAGCTTTCGGTACACATCTACTAATTCGCCTAAAGAGTGTGTAACAATTTCCAAGCTTTTTCAACTCTCAGTAGGTAGAGTCAAAGCCTCAAGACATTAGGGAAATTTTGAGGTCTAAAATGGGCCTCCTAAGGAAATAATAAAATAATAGCTAAACAAATAAAATAATATTTATGAATTTGAAATTCACTTTTTGCACCACAATCCATGTAACCATAGTTAAATTCAATTCAAAAGTTGTAACAAAATAAAATTAATAAAAAAATTGTATTGATGTGACTATAAATAAGAATGAGCTTTTCAAGAAAAAATCATTATCATTGAATAACTAATGCATTTATCTTCTGTACTTAAATAAATTAAAATAAAATATAAATATAAATTTACAAATTCTAAATTATTATATGCTATTAATTAAGTTTTATAATAACATGTAATTAATATACTATATAAAAATAATATAATATAATAAATGTACAGGGATATGCATTGTTTCTTTCAAGAAATATGAAATGACAATAATATATTTGTATTCAAAAAGTGTGAAATGACATTTATTATGAGTACTTTACTTTGACTTTAAAAGTACTTATAGCACTACCATGGTTAACCATGAGTTTTTATCCACCATTGAGAATGTGACAAGTAAGTACCTTTAACTCAATCAATGCCACCTCAACCATTAGGGATGATGTCACCCCCTAAAATGTGATTGGTTCTCATAAAGTGAATTTTGATTGTACATTTCCTTAGGAGGCCCATTTTAGACCTCGAAATTCCCCTAATGTCTCTCTGCAATTTTCCTTGAACATGTTGACACCTTTTTAAGGTGCATTGTTGCATGTTTGTTTCCCAATGTATATTGGAAATGTCGGCTAGATAAGTCATGGTTGGTGGACAACCTTCTTCTTGAATGACGTGTTCTGCCCTATGTATTTTTTGAGCAACATTTGGAGCAGAATTTTCAGCCTCTGCATCAATATATAAAATTTTGTATATTAAAAAAACACATGTAAACAAATTTTTACAAATTGAATGAAAAAAATATTCAAATGGATGGCCACCTCGATGTGGTTGGCTAGCATCTTGCCCACCTTGAGATTGTTGAGAACCAAAACGACCCTACTGAGAACCAACACGACCACCAATTGGTTGAGAACCAACACGACCATCTGTTGATTGGCCTCTGGGGGAATACATATCACGACCTTCACGAAATCCGTTGGCACTTATTGATGGCCCTCTAAGGGAATCTGAACCACCACCAACCTCACAAGATGAGAGAGAAGCTTCATAAATAAATATGAATTTATAATCAATTCAAAAATACATTCATATATATAAATACATGTACATATTCATTGATTAAATCACGTGAACCATACCACGATTGCGTGAACCATGGGCATGCTCCATTGATGGAGTAGACACCCTTCTCCTCTTGGCTCCTAAAAAATAAAAAATGAAACTTACTAACAACTAATTTAACTCACAAAATTGATAAAAAATCAATTCCATATGTACACACATGAATGTATATGTATGGAGACTTAAGATTATATTTAAATACTATGGACATCCCTCGATCCCTGATACCCCTCTCTCGTAGAGATATGGGATTTTGTTGATCTTTGTTGTTCATCCTCCATGATATATATATCTACAGTGGACATTTACAATTATTTTTTAAATTACTATTTAAAATATTCAAAATAAATTTCAGAAAATTAATGTAATTTAGTGTACACAAATTATCTAAAACACAACTTTCAAAGCACTAATTGATGTGTGAAACTCAATTTAAGCAAAAAAATTTATAAAAATGTTAACTTCACCAAATTGCGTTTTACATGGTGGGAGCACACTTTGTATAAAATTTAAAAAAACACATGGTCATTAAAAAAGAAGCGTGAAACTCCATTTAAACAAAAAATTGTTGAAGTCCTTGCATTTTAATTTTATAAAAATGTGAAGTTCACCACTTGTTGCATATGTGAAGTTCACCAAGTTGTGCTTTACATGGTGTGGTGAGAGCACACTTGGTATATAATTGAAAAAAACACATGGTCATTAAAAAAGACGCATTTATAAGTACAAAACACACACATATCCAAGATATGTTAAAAATTTCCATCAATAAATTTTGAAGGAGAGCGTCTCAACACTAATTCATCTTTGAGAGATGAATCTTGAATTTTCGAAAAAGAGCGTCTCAAAACTAATTCATCTTTGAGAGATGAATCTTGAATTTTTTAAGAAGAGCATCTCAAAAATAATTCATCTTTGAGAGATGAATCGTGCATTGGAATTTCCCCATATAATTATAATTCATCTATTAATTCATCTTTGATAGATGAATCCTGAATTGGCATTGCCCCACGCAATAGATCAACAGAAATCTTATTCACATTTGTACAATGTATTATACTAAAAAATTGAAATTGGCTAACAATAGAAGAAAAGAGATATCAACGCCTTAGAAATGAGCCACTTCGAGGGGGCAACCTCCAATACATTACATAAATGAACAATTCTTGGATGATACAATTTACAAAACCTCATTGCTATATATAGGAGTCCATGGGGCCATAATGTAATCCTAGTGGGCCACAATGTAATCCTAGCCGACCTAACAATAATAATTTAAGGGCACAATAATAACAAAATGGGGGTTACAAGGGTACAATAATAACAATAAGGGGGTTACACTAACAATAATAAGGGACTATACTAGTGATATAGGGACCTAACATTAAATTTTGCCTTTAGTTAATGGGAGAAAGCCTTTAGTTTTAGACTAACCTTAGAAAATGCTTTGATGTGAAGATAGCACTTTACCTACAAAACAATGGAATTGAAGATTGTGCTTATATATTAGAGTTTTGTTATGACAAATTAGTTATGTTCTTAATAAGAAGTATGATTTAGCACTTATCAAATTGTTTAATAATTTATAATAATGTCATTTTTGGCTTGTATAGTATCATTCATCCTTGATATGTACAAGAATTTTACAACTTCAACATCAACCTACACTATCATCAAAAATTAGTTATGTCCTTAATAAGAAGTATGATTTAGCACTTATCAAATTGTTTAATAATTTATAATAATTGATATGTACAAGAATTTTACAACTTCAACATCAACCTACACTATCATCATATCACTGTAGCCATGTCAATCTAGATTATTTATATCCATTACATCATATATTTTTCACTATAGCACTATATATTTTTCTAAGCATAGTGGTGGGAATAAAATGGGAGGAAAGGACCCCCACTTTAGGGTTTCATATAGAGAAAAAACTCCCCACACACAGGTGTTCAGGGGTAGTGCTCCCTTTATGATGGTTTTCATCACATGGTTTTTTCTAGTTCATGGTAGTTTACCCCATGGTTCTACAGTTTCAGTTAAAGAACTAAAGTTTTATCTGATCCAAGGTAATGGATTGGTATTTTATAATTGTCGTGGGATATATACATATATACATACATACATATGTGTGTGTGTGTGTGTGTGTCTGATGGTCTAAAAATTAATATACTAATAAAAAAATGATCTTCTCGTTTTGGGTTTCTCGAGTAAATTATATGTTAAATGCATGTGTTTTACATTGAAAATTTTTCATTTTATTAAGAATATATTTGAAACAATTAACTATATAAGGTTAAAACCTATGTTTTGTATCACATTACTTTTTGTTTCAATGGGAAACTTTTATGGCTTAATGTGCTTTTCTCAAAATGTGATAGACTCCATTAAAATGGGAGATATATCGAAATGATTCCTATGGTGTAATAAAATAGTTGAGTAGTTTAAAGATATAGATGCATAAATTCAATGAGCATAGTTTTGAGATATATAATTCCAAAATAGAATATTTGTTGGTGAAAAAATATCAGTGGATCACTATGGATATATTTGCTTCATTAAAAGGGATTTTTCTAGAAGGATGGACTAAGTTGGAAAGAAGGGAAAATATAACAATTATATGTTAATGCATGTGTTTTACATTGAATATTTTTAATTTAATTAAGAATCTATTTGAACAATTAACTATATAAGGTTAAAACCTATGTTTTGTATCAAAATAATTTTGGTTTCAATGGAAAACTTTTATGGCTAATGTGTTTTTCTCGAAATGTGATAGACCCCATTAAAATGGGAGATATATCGAATTGATTCCTATGGTGAAGTAAAATAGTTGAGTAATTTAAAGATATAGATGCATAAATTCAATGAGCATATTTTTGAGATATATAAGTCCAAAATGGAATAGTTGATGGTGAACAAATATCAGTGGATCACTATGGATATATCTGCTTCATTAAAAGGGATTTTTCTAGAAGGATGTCCACTAAGTTGGAAAGAAGGGAAAATATCACAATTATATGTTAATGCATGTGTTTTACATTGAATATTTTTCATTTGATTAAGAATCTATTTGAAACAATTAACTATATAAGGTTAAAACATATGTTTTGTATCAAATCACTTTTGGTGTCAATGGGAAACTTTTATGGCTAATGTGTTTTTCTCGAAATGTGATAGATCCCATTAAAATGGGAGATATATCGAAATGATTCCTATGGTGTAATAAAATAGTTGAGTAGTTTAAAGATATAGATGCATAAATTAAATGAGCATAGTTTTGAGATATATAAGTCCAAAATGGAATATTTGTTGGTGAAAAATATCAGTGGATCACTATGGATATATCTACTTCATTAAAAGGGATTTTTCTTGAAGGATGTCCACTAAGTTGGAAAGAAGGGAAAACATCACAATTATATGTTAATGCATGTGTTTTACATTGAATATTTTTCATTTTATTAAGAATATGTTTGAAACAATTAAATATATAAGGTTAAAACCTGTGTTTTGTATCAAATCACTTTTGGTTTCAATGGGAAACTTTTATGGCTAATGTGTTTTTCTCGAAATGTGATAGACACCATTAAAATGGGAGATATATCGAAATGATTCCTATGGTGTAATAAAATAGTTGAGTAGTTTAAAGATATAGATGCATAAATTCAATGAGCATAGTTTTGAGATATATAAGTCCAAAATGGAATAGTTGTTGGTGAAGAAATATCAGTGGATAGCTATGGATATATCTGCTTCATTAAAAGGGATTTTTCTAGAAGGATGGAATAAGTTGGAAAGAAGGGAAAATATCACAATTATATGTTAATGTGCATGTATTTTACATTGAATATTTTTCATTTTATTAAGAATATATTTGAAAGAATTAGCTATATAAGGTTAAAACCTATGTTTTGTATCAAATTACTTTTGGTTTCAATGCGAAACTTTTATGGCTAATTTTTTTTTCTCGAAATGTGATAGACCCCATTAAAATGGGAGATATATCGAAATAATTCCTATAGGGTAATAAAATAGTTGAGTAGTTTAAAGATATAGATGCATAAATTCAATGAGCAAAATTTTGAAATATATAAGTCCAAAATGGAATAGTTGTTGGTGAACAAATATTGGTGGATCACTATGGATATATCTGCTTCATTAAAAGGGATTTTTCTAGAAGGATGTCCACTAAGTTGGAAAGAAGGGAAAATATCACAATTATATGTTAATTCATGTGTTTTACATTGAATATTTTTCATTTTATTAAGAATATATTTGAAACAATTAACTATATAAGGTTAAAACCTATTTTTTGTATCAAATCACTTTCGGTTTCAATGGGAAACTTTTATGGCTAATGTGTTTTTCTCGAAATGTGATAGACCCCATTAAAATGGGAGATATATGAAAATGATTCCTATGGCGTAATAAAATAGTTGAGTAGTTTAAAGATATAGATGCATAAATTCAATGAGCATAGTTTTGAGATATATAAGTCCAAAATGGCATAGTTGTTGGTGAACAAATATCAGTGGAGCACTATGGATATATCTGCTTCATTAAAAGGAATTTTTCTAGAATGATGGACTAAGTTGGAAAGAAGGGAAAATATCACAATTATATGTTAATGTGCATATTTTTTACATTGAATATTTTTCATTTTGTTAAGAATATATTTGAAACAATTAAATATAAAGGTTAAAACCTATGGTTTGTATCAAATTACTTTTTGTTTCAATGGGAAACTTTTATGGCGAATGTGTTTTTCTTGAAATGTGATAGACCCCATTAAAATGGGAGATATATCGAAATGATTCCTATGGTGTAATAAAATAGTTGAGTAGTTTAAAGATATAGATGCATAAATTCAATGAGCATAGTTTTGAAATATATAAGTCCAAAATGGAATAGTTGTTGGTGAACAAATATCAGTGGATCACTTTGGATATATCTGCTTCATTAAAAGGGATTTTTCTAGAAGGATGGACTAACTTGGAAAGAAGGGAAAATATCACAATTATATGTTAATGCATGTGTTTTACATTGAATATAAAAGGTTTTTTATCTCTCTCATTGTTTGAGTCCCGACCTTATAAAAGGTTTCCACTAAATCCATTCCCTATTACTTTTCATGTGAACCACATTCCCAAACCCACCCATCTATGTACATAAGAGCCAAGCCAAGTTTAAAAAGGGCTTATTTCATATTCTACTTTAACACATATGTGATTAATTATCGTTAGAATTTATATGGTAGAAATACGTATAAATATTAATCCTTAGTATAGGGGTAAAAATGCGAAGTCGGGTTACACTTTTGTGAGAATCGGGGAACTATTCGAGAGTTTGGCCGAAATTTCAAAATTAGTTCAACCGAACTCATTCTGTCGTTTACATTGACGGTGTGGGCAAATAGATTTTTGGCCGGAGATGGGAAAACTGGCAACAAAAGTTCGGCTGAACTTTTAAAATAGTTCTGTCGAACTTGTTCTTATAAATATATCGTCTCACAAACCTTAAAAAGTTTATTATGCACATGTGTCTCGCGTCTGTATGTCTCACATTTGTGAGGTGTTTCTCTTTTGCGGTGTTGCTCAGTTGTGAGGTGTTGCTCTGTGGCTCTATGACGAGGTGTTGCGTCTGTGAGGTGTTGCTCTGTTGTGCCGCGAAGACGAGGTGAGGTGTCGCTCTGTTTTTTTGTCTCGCATATATCCATCTAGAGTTTGTCTCTCTCGCATCTGTGAGGTGTTGCTCTTTTGCTCTGTGATGAGGTGGGGTGTTGTAGTTGCGCCGCTACAACGAGGTGAGGTGTTGCTCTATTTTTTTGTAATTTTTTTGTTGATTTTTTTTGGTTTGATTTTAATTTAATTTTTTTTGTTCGTAGGGAATTTGGTCTACATCCTCCATGAAATATTCAACGATCTCTCGGCTTTGTCCTCATTGCGGCTTCGTTTGTGAATTTTTGTGAATTTCCAGGTATGAAATCCTCTGTTACTGAAATACTCTATTAAACATTAAATGGCTAAACATTTAACAAGAAATCAGATTTATAGTACATAGTAAACTCTAATTTCAAATTTTCATTTCAGATATGTCAGAATGATCACTAAAATTTTACATCATAAATTTGTGAGCTATATTCATAATCGTAGAGAGTAGCATTGATTGGGCTTGTCCTCACTAGGATATGATACTATGCTAATTTTTAACAATGGTATGTTCTATTCTTGCAAAAATTACTTCAATTTCCTTTTATTATCCCAATTACAATTCTACTTTAAATAACAATCACATTAACCATTAGATCAATATTGACAGTAATTGTATATAGAACATAGAAATAAAATGCAAAAGACAAAACAGATAAGGGAAAACCCAACAGATCTTCTTCTTCTTAATAGATATAAATGTTTAGAGAGAGAGATAATCCAATATTTTACAATGATAATGAAGTCAAATTCAAGGCTTTGACTTTAAAACTATCCTCCAAAATCCAAACGAAAGTTGACTGAAATATGCTTAGAAAACCAATCGAAACAACCAAGTGTCACCTCTGAAATCTCTTAGGAAACTCGAATTTAAGCCTCTGAAATTTTGGTCAAGGATTGCATAGTTGAATTTCCTTCAATGTAGGTCAATAGAGGGTCTAAACCTGCAACTGATAATCCTAGAGCTTCGTTCTTTTAGCCTTCAAGAACTCACTCAAGATTCCTCTCAAAATATCCTTCTAAAAAAAAGATAATGTTTCTTATGCATGCACAATTATAGTAGTGTTAAAGGGAACAATTTTTTCTTTATATGTATTTGAGGTATGTTACACTCTTACCTATCATATCAGATAGTTTGGACTCTTGAAATTCATTCATGATATCTATGGTTGCTCACCTTTGTTCAATATTGGGTAAAAGGTCATAGTCTTACCTTAATTTCTATTCTAATTCCCTTTCCTAACTTTGATTTTCCTTTTGACCTTGGAGATAAACCCAATCATTAAATATGATAGTCATCCCTTCTAGGGAACTTAGTATGGGTTGCTTAGTGGTTTCCAACCCTTATGATGATGTGAGGTGGTGTTTCAAACATGGGAGTAACTTGTGTTTGCATGTGATGCTCACGGGCCATGGTTTCTTTTGTGGGTTATAGATGGTTTAGTTCTACCTTCTAAGATAAACTTTATAAAAAACATGAAATATTCCTTAAAGTCAAAACAGATCTATGAGCTAACCCCTTGATGTGAGGAGCTTATCCCTTTGAAGGAGGATTCTATCCCTTCATAGGTGGAACTGTAACCTCCTCTTTTGCACTATAAAAAGAGGCATAGGGCAGCCTCAAAGGGTTACTACAAGAGAATTGAAGGGAGTTCAAGCTTTAGAATTGTTTGAGGAAAAGTGTTGTTGGGATTTAGACTCATTTGACTGAGATTTTGTGGGGAAGGATCACATACCTCTATCTATCTTGGTTGGAAGAGTGCAAGGCTTGTCAGAGTAGAGGAGATTCCTGCTTCAGACCTCGGGAAGGCCTGTTCAACATCAAGACTAAGGTTGTAAGGTTTTCTTTCATTCAAAGTTAATACAAATGAATTCATTTTTCTCAATAAGCTGTTAATTAATTGTTTATTTCATGGATTCCTTGATCACCATGATAGGCATGATTTATAATATTTGCTATGCAGATGCTATTTAATTTTTTCTTGTTTGTGACAGCAGGTCTTTAAAGATAACTCCTTCAAGTGACCGGAGGACAATTACTTCGAACAAGCATTGGATCTACGGTAAGACCTTAAAATCTTTATAGTATTATTTTGTAAATCACATATGTCTAGAGAAAGATAGGTTTGTTGCCGATCTAACGGTGATCACACCTCCTCACATTTTTAACCCCGCCAATAACATTCCGCTACCCGAAAAAGGAGCTGATGTCACCTCCCGGTCCCACCTATCCCCACTGCTCGCCCTCCCGTGCACCTTTCCCTTTTCGCGTGCCTTTTCCACCATTGGATCTACAACCCCAGATCCAACGGTCATCGCATCCTTTCACACCCACCCTCACCAAACCTCCCCAGCGCGCAACATCAATGCGAAATGGGTGGTTTCTCGAAGCCACGTGTCAAGCGTTGATGCATATCTCGTTTGATTTGTGGAAAATCGTTTATTGCTCTGACCCCGCGCGAAAACCACCTACGGTTTCCGCAAAACCACTCTCCCTCATTCTGCGCCATTATTAAAAAAATTTCCCTTTCCTCCCAATCTGACTATGGAAACCTCTCCTTCCATGCAGATCCCCTCCATTAATGCTCCTTCGACACCTCCTAAACCCCGAAATGCAGTTTATCCAATCCGTAGGATTATATAAAGGTTTGATGTTTTATTTTGGAGGTTTCATGGTTGATTAATACGCAGGTCTCCCACAACCAAAAATTCCAATGGAAAAAGGCCGAGGGTGACAATCCTCAAAGCCTAATCAAATGCATAAAAGGGATAAAAAGGGTCAAATTTCAAAGTTTTAATCAATGTTTCATGGAAATTGATTTCAAATCAAACCCTCCAGTACATAAAGAGATACCTGCCACCTGTACACGAGAAAATAGTAAAGATCAATGAATATTAAAGAACGATCAGAAAAAGTTAAAGGTTCAAGACATGTTGGGGTTCCCATGTTTTGGCCAGATTGGCAAGACCAAAATATGAGACAACATCAGAACCGCTTTGGGGCCCTAGGATCTAGCCCTCCTGGACCCGGAGAGGGATCTCTCCAATAAAAAAAAGAATGGTATATCTTTGAAGCTCGAGATGAGGTATTAGGCTAGGTATGAAGCACAAAGGGGGGTTTAAAATGATTTGGTTGGTTGGTTGTTGGGTTGGTCATGAGATCATAGATTGAGAAAGCAATGAGAGAAAAGGCACAAAGGAGTAGGATGTTTTCAGCAAAGAGTATAGGTCAAGAAGTGCCATCCATTGGGCTATGGAGTCATGAAAGGTAATTACATGCAACAACTAGCCAAGGCTTCCAAAGGGCAAGTCATCTAATACCAAAGGATCTTTATATTAGATGGTGGGATGGAACATTAAGGAAAGAAGGTGAAAGAAGGAAAGGCAACCAATTTTCTGGATATAGATCAGGTCAGAGGTCATTTAACTCTAGACCTGCTTGGACATACTCAAAGGCAGCTCTCAAATAGGGACAAAGGGGCAGCTTATAGATCGGACCAGAGGTCATTTAACTCCAAGTCAGCTTTAGCATGCTCCAGGGATAACAGAGATAAGCTTAACAAAGAGATCTTAGAAAGGCCAGCTGGTCGCACAAGGATCCTCGTGGATAGGGATAACTCTAATCCCCATTGTTCCCAAATCTTCCATAATGAACCCAACAAGAACAACTAAGAATTAATCTATTCAATTCATACATCAAAGAGCAGGCAATAACATCCACTACACTGGTTAAATTGACTGAAATCAATCCTCAGATACACATATAGCAGAAAACATTGAAGGAAAGGAGAGCAGGAACATAGGGCACCTAACAAGGGTGAATCCTATGCCAATATTCTGATGTGAGCCAGTAGAACATGAAACAGCATGAAAATGCAATAAAAAGAGTAAGAAAAACATCACCAATAGTAATAGACCAGGATCCTGTGAAATATGCTTTGATTAATTGATGCAAAACCAGTCATGTACCCTGAGCTAAATAAATGTTACAATCCAAATTTCTCCTCCCAGCCTACTACATCACAACTACTCTGCTATCCCTCCCAAGACTGTTCTAGCAGTCAAACATGAATCCCTCTAACTGCAACATCAGCACTCAACAACAACCTTTACAATATGATCTTGGGAATTCTTATAGGAGAAGAGAAACAACAATGGTAGTTGTAAAATTAAATGTAGCATTAACAATCTGAAGCAGTAGGAGGGCCGAGGCCCCATCTGGTTTTAATCTGAGCATTTATCTTTGGTACTCGTGGCAGTGTTCTGGTGGATTGCACAATAGGAAAAATAATGATGTTAGGGTCTGCCATACCATGTAACAAATGCTTCTGATGGTGTAGGACTGTTGATAGGGCAGAAAAATTCATTTGGACAGAAAGTAAACTGAAACAGTAATGTGTACCATGTCCTTTCATGGAAGAACGTTCTGCTGATACGGAAACCCTGATAGTATTATATTGCAGTGCATGGAACGTCTGAACAATCGACTGGGTCTTTGATTTTGATACCTTTGCCTTCTAACAAATTAATTAAGGCTTAAGATCTTCAATTACATGCCTTAACACACTATTTTCCCCCTGATACTATTTGTTGCTTCGTATATTTCCTCTGACTGCGAAATTTGTGCTTTAATGGCGCCAGAAATATTTGCAGAGTCTTAACTCTGTTCTTGGATGAAATCTATGATGCAGACACCTTTTCTAGACAGTCTTCTATGGAATTGGGCTCGAAATTCAACCTCCTCTGTGCACTGCGCCATTACAATGGTGTAAATGAACCATGGCGGGTTTTACCACCTGATAAACCTGCAAAGCACGAAAACAGTTACCAAAAACACGTATGGAGGTGACGGTATGGACGAGCATGACAGTGGCAGCGCGGTGCAGATGAGGATGATGACTGCATGGGAAACAATGGAGGAAAACATGACACCGTGGAGAAAGCATGAGAAACATCAGGGCGGAGGTTTTAATGTAAAAATAATGAAATTTGACCTTGGAATGGATATACACCACGGGGCGAACGAACGTACGGAGGAGACACGTATAGCAGTGATGTGGCGGGATCGGGCGATGGTGGAATAGTCAACAGCGGGGGGAAGACAGACGCAGACCGTTCGATCCCAGGAGGAGATCGACGGTGAAAAACTACTGAGGGCGATTGAATGACTGGATGGCGAAGATCGACGGCGAAGATTGACTGGATGGCACGCCGTACCCTGATTTATCGTGTGTGCATCTGAGCTAACGATCGCGCACCTTCGATGAGCGATAGCCGTTGGATGGCCCGCCCCAGATCGGACGGTCCACGGCAATATCGCTGGGCATCCGTGTCCGAAAAATAGCGCACGATGGACAACACTAACGCGGGGGGATAGCGGTTTTGAAATCGTACAGGAGGACGCGTGTCGCGCAGTGTATGGAATCGCTAGGCTCTTGGGAAAAACCGCCCACCACACAAAGGCGGTGCGATAGAAACCGGCAGGTTTGGAACAGTCGCATGGGGACCATCGGGGCGGGTAGGCTCCAAACCGTCAGATTTGCGTGTGAATGAACGGTGATGGTGCGAACGGGAGTTATAACAGGGAAGATCACGGGCACTGTGGAGTTAACGATCGTCGTCCGATCTACACAGATCAATGGTTGAAACTGCGCCCGATGAACATATGAGATAGGTGCCTTTCGGGCCAGCGCTTGGTCATAACATTGGATTCTGTGGGGGGAAATGGATACAGGGACTTGGTCGAAGGGGGCTAGGACCCATAATATGGAGAAAAGGGCTTTTTAGGCCATTTTTAATGCATTTTAAGGCCTAGGAATGGAAACGATAAGGGGAACAAATGGGAATTTGGCTAAACAAAGGGTAGAGGTTTGATTTAAAGGGGGTTTTGGGGATGATTTAGGGGAAGAAAGGGAAATTTGACAAAGGGAAAAGAGATGAAAGGGATACTTTGCAGGGGTATAAGGGGTAAATGAAGGCTTTTAGGAGCACAAGTTTTTTTTTTTTTTGGAATCAGAGGGTCTTTATAATGGAGATCATCAGAGGGGATTATCCAAGGCAAAGGCCCAGGAGACTTCAAGGATGATGTGTCTCAGGGGAGATGCATTCATTCAAGGCTCAGAAACAATTTAGCCCCCTGCTTTGCCTGTCAAAAAATTTATAGGGGGCTAACAGTGGCTCCACATGGGGATGGCTTCTTCTTGAAGGAGTCAAGAATTCAGAGGATAAATCTTTGGTGTAGGAAAAATGCCTGCTGCTTGGCACATCCCTTCCTTTCTTTGATCAGCTGCCACAAATCCTGAAGTCATCAAATCAGCAGAAACATTCCCAACCAATCTACCTACCCAGACTACAATCCTAGCATTTTTCTTTTAGGGTGCATTTGGACTAGCAGACCCTTTACATCATTTATTTATAAACAAAAATAAACCTATTCTATTTCTACCCTTATTACTCCATGAGACCAGATTAGACTGTTGGTCTCATATGTTTCTCTAGCTAATCTAATATTTGCTAGGATTAAACTGTCTGGCAGACTTCTTCTCTACATTCTAAGACAAAAATTGAAAACAGTCAAGCCAGGATTAGATTGTCTGACTTGCTGGACTTTGCAGAAATTAAAAACAACTAACTACATGCTCACATACTGAGCTTTATTGAGCTTTCCTACCTGCCCTACTCTACTTGGAAATCTCTGATGTTCTAGGTGATACAATAATGCCAATGCAGACAATCAAGCAGTAGCAAAAAAGGATATGAGCATTGACTGCCTATCAAAGATAACCATAGGGTGTTCTGCATGTGGTTCTTCAAAATTGTGGTCACCATCAGTAGTGACCACTCTTGATGAGTTTGACCCGTGCTAAGGATCAGCGCTGGAGAAATTGAGCTAATCAGGGCCTCCATGTATTCTGCCACAGGATCAACGAACACTTGATGTACACTTTCTTCTTTCTGGCCTGCCATGATTGGTAGGCTGTCTACGTCCTGGGCAGCTTCGATTGTTACATTTTCCACTGCTTCTTCAGTGTGCCTCATGAAAACTGAATCCTCTTCTTCTTGTGTCTTGAAGAGCAGTGGAATCTCTTCTCTTTTGGGGGGCGAGAGACTTTCCAAAAATGCTCTGGGGTCTCTGAACTCATATGATATTTCCTGTGAGTTCAAAAGTTGGAGCTCAGCTTCATACCTCTCAACCACCAAATCTAGAAACATTTTCTTAAGCACGGGTTGAGTATCGAGAGGTGAGCAGAGAGGGACAATATTTGGAAGGTCCGCCCATTCAATTTATGCCAATACACTTGCTAATCCCTGCTGAAACTCTGCTATGAGGCTTGGATGTATTTCTGTAAATTGTTTAGAGTCTTCCATAAGTGAAGTGACTGGACTTTTAGCACGACTGATGTTGTACTGCGACATGGTCTCCCAGTGGAGTCACGTGTGAAAACACAGATAATCAGTGGCCTGCTGATCACCTGTGGAGTCCTCTTATCATTCAGGAATTGTGGAGTCGCCAGGTGAATGATTTACAACTTACTGTCCACCAAAGTGATTTACCAAATCAAAGCTGATTGGTCTCGTCCCCAGCGGAGTCACCATTATGTTGGTGACGAGACTGGGAGACAGTTTAATGTTTTTCACTCGTAAGCACTTAGATATTCCCCAGTGGAGTCACCATTATGTTGGGGTTCCCATGTTTTGGCCATATTGGCAAGACCAAAAGATGAGACAACATCAAAACTGCTTTGGGGCCTTAGGATCTAGCCCTCCTGGACCCGGAGAGGGATCTCTCCAATAAAACAAAGAATGGTATATCTTTGAAGCTCGAGATGAGGTATTAGGCTATTTATGAAGCAAAAAGGGGGGTTAAAAATGATTTGGTTGGTTGGTTGCTGGGTTGGTCATGAGATCATAGAATGAGAAAGCAATGATAGAAAAGGCACAAAGGAGTAGGATGTTTTCAGAAAAGAGGATAGGTCAAGAAGTGTCATCCATTGGGCTATGGAGTCATGAAAGGTAATTACATGCAACAACTAGCCAAGGCTTCCAAAGGGAAAGTCATCTTATACCAAAGGATATTTAGATTAGATGGTGGGATGGAACATTAAGGAAAGAAGGTGAAAGAAGGAAAGGCAACCAATTTTCTGGCTATAGATCAGGTCAGAGGTCATTTAACTCCAGACCTGCTTGGACATACTCAAATGCATCTCTCAAATAGGGACAAAAGGGCAGCTTATAGATCGGACCAGAGGTCATTTAACTCCAGGTCAGCTTTAGCATGCTCCAGGGATAACAGAGATAAGCTTAACAAAGAGATCTTAGAAAGGCCAGCTGGTCGCACAAGGATCCTAGTGGACAGGGCTAACTCTAATCCCCAGTGTTCCCAAATCTTCCAGCATGAACCCAACAAGAACATCTAAGAATTAATCTATTCAATTCATACATCGGAGAGCAGGAAATTACATCCACTACACTGGTTAAATTGACTGAAATCAATCCTCAGATACACATATAGCAAAAAAAATTGAAGGAAAGGAGAGCAGGAACATAGGGCACCTAACAAGGGTGAATCCTATGCCAATCTTCTGATGCGAGCCAGTAGAACATGAAACAACATGAAAATGCAAGAAACAGAGTAAGAAAAACATCACCAATAGTAATAGACCAGGATCCTGTGAAATGTGCTTTGATTAATTGATGCAAAACCAGTCATGTACCCTAAGCTCAATAGCTGTTACATTCCAAATTTCTCCTCCCAGCCTACTACATAACAACTACTCTGCTATCCCTCCCAAGACTGTTCTAACAGTCAAACATGAATCCCTCTAACTGCAACATCAGCACTCAACAACAACCTTTACAATATGATCTTGGGAATTCTTATAGGAGAAGAGAACCAACAATGGTAGTTGTAAACTTAAATGCAGCATTAACAATCTGAAGTAGTAGGAGGGTTGAGGCCCCATCTGGTTTTAATCTGAGCATTTATCTTTGGTACTCGTGGCAGTGTTCTGGTGGATTGCACAATAGGTAGAATAATGATGTTAGGGTCTGCCATATCGTGTAACAAATGCTTCTGATGGTGTAGGACTACTGATAGGGCGGAACAATTCATTTGGACACAAAGTAAACTGAAACAGTAATGTGTACCATGTCCTTTCATGGAAGAATGTTTTGCTGAAACGGAAACCCTGATAGTATTATATTGTAGTGCATGGACCGTCTGAACGATCCACTGGATCTTTGATTTTGATACCTTTGCCTTCTAACAAATTAATTAAGGCTTAAGATCTTCAATTACATGCCTTAACACACTATTTTCCCCTGATACACTTTGTTGCTTCGTAGATTTCTTATGACTGCGAAATCTGTGCTTTAATGGCGCCGAAAAGATTTGCAGAGTCTTAACTCTGTCCTTGGATGAAATCTATGATGCGGACACCTTTTCCGGACAGTCTTCTATGGAATTGGGCTCTAAATTCTGTCTCCTCTGTGCACTGCGCCATTACAATGGCGTAAATGAACCATGGCGGGTTTTACCACCTGATAAACCTGCAAAACATGAAAACAATTACCAAAAACACGTATGGAGGTGGCGGTATGGACGAGCATGACAGTGGCAGCGCGGTGCAGACGAGGATGATGAATACATGGGAAACAATGGAGGAAAACATGACACCATGGATAAAGCATGAGAAACATCGGGGCAAAGGTTTTAACGTAAAAATAAATAAATTTGACCTTGGAATGGATATACACCACGGGGCGGACGAACGTATGAAGGAGACACGTAGAACAGTGACATGGCGGGATCGGGTGATGGTGGAATAGTCAACAGCGGGGGGAAGACAAATGCAGACCGTCCGATCCCAGGAGGAGATCGACGGTGAAAAACTATGGAGGGAGATTGAATGCGGACCGTCGATCTGCAGATCAGATCGACGGCGGAGATTGACTGGATGGCGCGTCGTACCCTTAGTTATCATGTGTGCATCTAAGCTAACGATCGCGCACCTTCGGTGAGCGATAGCCGTTGGATGGCCCGCCCCAGATCGGACAGTCCACGGAAATATTGCTGGGCATCCGTGTCCAAACAATAACACGCGATGGAAGATGCTAACACGTGGGGATGGCGGTTTTGAAATTGTACAGGAGGACGCGTGTCGCACGGCGTATGGAATCGCTGGGCTCTCGGGAAAAATCGCCCACCGCACAAAGGCGGTGCGATAGAAACCGGCAGGTTTGGAATAGTCACATGGGGACCACCGGCGCGGGTAGGCTCCGAACCGTCAGATTTGCATGTGAATGAACGATGATGGCGGGATCGGGAGTTATAACGGGGAATATCATGGGCGCTGTGGAGTTAACGATCGCCGTTCGATCTACACAGATCAACGGTTGAAACTAAGCTCGATGAACATATGAGATAGGCACCTTTCGGGCCAGCGCTTGGTCATAGCGTTGGGTTTTGTGGGGGGAAATGGATACAGGGGCTTGGCCGAAAGGGGCTAGGACCCATAATATGGAGAAAAGGGCTTTTTAGGCCATTTTTAATGCATTTTAAGGCCTAGGAAGGGAAACGATAAGGGGAACAAAAGGGAATTTGGCTAAAAAAAGGGTAGAGGTTTGATTTAAAGGGGGTTTTGGGGATGATTTAGGGGAAGAAAGGGAACTTTGACAAAGGGAAAAGAGATGAAAGGGATACTTTGCAGGGGTATAAGGGGTAAATGAAGGCTTTTAGGAGCACAAGTTTTTTTTTTTTTTTTTGCAATCAGAGGGTCTTTATAATGGAGATCATCAGAGGGGATTATCCAAGGCAAAGGCCCAGGAGACTTCAAGGATGATGTGTCTCAGGGGAGATGCATTCATTGAAGGCTCAGAAACAATTTAGCCCCCTTCTTTTCCTGTCAAAAAATTTACAGGGGGCTAACAAGACAAATTCAAAAAAGAAAAGATTGAAGGTTAAGAGTCCAACTTAGAAGATTAAAATATTAACCCGCAGATTGAAGACGAAGACCCAGTTTTAAAGAAAAGGATGCTTAAAGAAGGCCTTAAATCAATATCAAAGGGCCCAATCAGAGTTTAAAGGCCTAAAAACACAGATCAACAGAAGAAGAGTCTCGAATGCCACATCTACAAAAGTTATTACTCCACCAAAGGACCAAAATGCCACTTGCGGCCTACTTTCCCTTCAAAGACACCTTGACAGCCATCCGGATGACTGAACCTCTTTAAAAACTGTCAAGGAAGTTATTATAAAGACATGGGAAAGCCCCAAAACCCACTCTTTCACCTAACTTGTCCTAGAAGCCAAAACAGAGTTACTACAGTAAAAAAATATCTCATAAGAGACATACTTCAGAGTTATTACCAGCCTACCAAATCTGCCTCAAAGTCAAACAAAAGTAACTAGAGTGATTCACAAGTTAATATAACATTCATTGAGCAGAATGGAGCATCCGATGCACATCTATTTTGTCTTAAATGATCATTAAGACCACTTCTTTCACTTCTCCTCATCATTCACCTATAAGTACTCATTGAAGATTCATTGTAAAGGGTTGGAAAGTTATTGATTTTTTAAACTGTTATTAAGTGGAAGTAGCTGAATAGTTGTAATATAGTAGGCTGGGAAGAGAATTATTGGACTGTATAAAGCCATTGGACTCAAAATATGTGACTGGTTTTTCACATCAAATAAACAAGCAGATTCACAGGATCCTGGTCTATATTATTGGTGATGTTTTCTTACTGTAATTGTTATTCTCGTTATTTACCATACTGTCCATTTTCTATGATAAAGAACAACAAATTTAGAGTAGGATTTACTGCAAAGTACCCTATTTCTCACTGATAAGCTTTATCTCTATGTTTTCTTCTAATTGTGCATTTGAGGATAATTCAATAGAGTATAACCAGTCAAGGAACGTTGGTGAGCCCATGTCTTGCTAAGTAAAACTTGAGACATTGTCCTTGAATGATCTTTTCACTGCATGCTAAGTAGATTCCTAATCAAGGAAGTTTATGGTTATCCCTATCCCTTGTTTAGTCTTAAACAGCTGTTTTGAAGATTTCCCTTAAGATTATGCCGAAATCAAGATAGGTTCAAAGTCCTTACTTGATCTTAGGCTGCTTTTTATGTTTGTCTTAAATGTTTTCCCTTGAGAGCATGCCGAAAGAAGGATAGGTTCAAAGTCCCTACCTGATCTTAGGTTGCCCTTTGTTTTCTTATATGTTTTCTTCTTTCACCACACTTCTTAATGTTCCACACCACAAAATCAACTTAAAGAGATATTTTGATATAGATGACTTTCCCTATGGAAACCCTTGAATAGTTTTTGTGAAAGTAAACCCTTTTATGACTCCATAGCCCAATGGATTAACACTTTCTATTAACCTATCTTCCCATGCTAAAACATCCTTCTACTTATTTCCTCCTTCACTCCACATGACCTTCTCAATTAATGATCCCAAACCAAAACCAAAAAAAATCCCTTGTGCTTCATAACTAGCCTAATATCATGTCATAAGCTTTAAAATCATATCATTCTAACACACATATAGAGAGATCCCTCTCTGAATCCAGGAGGGCTAGATCCTAGGATTTCAAAGTGGTTCTGATTTTGCCTTGTCATTTGGTTTTCCAATCTACCAAATCACAGGTCGCCAACATAATGGCAACTCCACTGGGGAATTCTGAGTGAATTACATCTTATACATCCTTAAGACCTCAAAAGACCCACAACATCCTTAGATTGGTATTCAATTGCTGATGGTGGACATCAACTCATCTTAAAAATTTTGAAATCCTCCACCTGGCGACTCCACAACCTTCAGTAGACCAAAAGACTCCATTGGTGAAGGATTCTAGACAGGTTGTAAAGATACAGTGACCTTTTCTCAGACTGATTGAACAAAATGTCAAGGTCTCTGGCAGACCTTTTCTATGATGAAGTTTCAGATCAGTTATCAGAACTACACCTTGATGATGATCTCCTTAGAGTTGTCTTGCACATTGTGAGGTCACCCAAATTTAATCCTGGAAGTAAGAAATTTTTTCTGGAGATAATGGTTAAAAAATTGGAAACTGACATTAAGCTTTTGGATTCTCAAATTCAGTCACATACTTTCCAAAGTCCCAAAAAATTCTTGGAAAGCCTCTCTCCCCCTAAGCAAGATGAAATTGTATTACCTTTTGGCTTGCAGGTAGAAGAAGACTGTGCTTTCAAGGACACACTGAAAAGGAGATTTTCAAAGCTGATGTTTGGGACGCAGATAACCAGCTAATCAAGAAAGGCTTGAAAGAAGAAAGCTAACATCCTGCCTTGGTTGATCCTGTAGCAGATTACATGAGAATCATGGTCGGCTCAAATTTCCAGATTTACATCCGTTACAAGGGTCAAAAACATCAGAAGCTACCATCACATATGACAACTTTGGTTATGAAGACACATGATCAAAGTATACTACTCTTTCCTTTGACAAGCACTCAAGATGTTCATCCATTTTTACTGCTACTCAACTGGCTACACTGGCACTATTGTATCACTTAGGCCAGCAAAATATTTCATTAGATTAGGGTAGGTAGGAATGTCAATAAAGCTTAGCCTGTGAGAATTTAGTTAGTTTTTTTCTTTGAAAGAAAAAATGAAAAAAATACAAAAACAATAGAAAGTAAAAATAGGGCAGATTAGAAAAAGAAGAAAGGTACAGCCCCATACCAAAAAAGAAAGAAAAATATGAAAGTGTGCAAGCCTAAATGCCACTACTTGAAAGAGCACTGCTATTTAGTCATCTAGCCTAATCATGACTAGATAGATTTCAATTTACTGCTGATAGGTTAGTGAAGAAGATTTTCCAAACAATTTAATCTTGTCTTATCAGTAGAATAGATTAGGATAGAGAGAATGGTTCAAATAAGCTCAAACCCGAACCAAGAAAGCACAAAAATAATGGCTCTAATCAAATCAAAATATAAGCCAAAGAAAAAGGAAAGAATAGTTATAATATGATGAAAACCTGAACCAAGAAAAAAAAAGAAGATGGCTCTAAACAAATCAAAATTTGAGCCAAGAAGAAAAGAAGGAGATTCATAATTTTCATATCTTAAGCCTTCAGAGTTTTGTTTGAATTTTTGTAAATTTTAGTCTTTGTAAAGCTTATTCTTATGCCATACTCTTACAGCAAATCAAACAGTTTAATCCTGGTTTGTATGTGTTTAAATTTCTATTCTAGAATGTAGAGAATAAGATCTGTCAGACAGCTTAATCCTGACAGGTAGGAGTTAGGTAGAGAAGTTAATGAGTCCAACTGTTTAATCTAGACTCATGGAAGTTATAAGGGTAGATTTAGATTAGTTTTCCTGCTTTCAATAAAAGAATAAAATGTTGATGTCAAAAGGTTTGCAAGTCTAAGTGCACCTTATTGAAGAAAAATGATAGGAAGTAAGCTGTGTAGGTAGTTGTTTGGGAGAAATTGATTTGTTATGATGTAATGTTGTTCATCTTTTCAAGTAGCATGATCAAAGAAGAAAAGGTTGTCAAAATGCAAAGCACAAGTCTACTTTCTAGATATTTATCTCTGAGGTTCTTGACACCTCCATGGATCTGCCCTCCCCAAGTGGAGCCACTGTTAGCCATCAGTAAATTTTGTCACAAAAAATGATGGCTAAAAATGTTCTTAAGCCTTCAAGAAGAAATCTTCATGGAAAACTGCTAGTTCTTGAAGCCTTCTTGGTGTCTTTTATCTAACAAATCATCTTCACTGCTGTTTCCACAAAATATTTTCCCAAGTTAACCTGCCATCTCAAAAAGAAACTGTTTTCAGGGTATATTCCTCATTTTTCACCTCCATTTCATTTCCCAATTCTACCATTCTTACCCCTATTTTATCAGTCCATTTCCCTCTGAAAATAGCCCACTTCCCCTTCATTAACTCTTCATTCCCCCTAAAAAGGCCCCTTTTCCCTTTATTTTTCCTCATCTCTCCTAAAAAATCCCTCTAAACCTTATAAAACTCTTTATATGGTTTTAAACCCCTTTTTATCCCTATCGGAACTCTAAAAAAGGCCTAAAAATATTATTTTAAGCTTATTTTCCGACCTTTTTATATATAGGCTTTAAGCCCCTAAGGGCTTAAGACTTCCGCTACTTTTTCCTCATAAGACCAAGAGCCTGAGACCCTCTAATAAGCCTATTCTCCTGTCTCTTAAACCCTCGGTCCTATCATACTCCCCACGGGATCACATCTCTCCCTTTCCTTTAGTCCCTTCCTTTTTCTTTTTCATTTCTCTGTGCTACGCTCTCCACTTGGTCAATCTCCACCGTAGATCTTGCCGATCTAATGGTCATCATGCCTCGTCGCCTTTTTAACCCCGCCAATAACATTCTGCTACCTGACGAAGGAGCTTATGTCACCTCCCAGTCCCACCTATCCCCACCGCTCGCCCTCCCGTGCACCTTTCCCTCTTCACACACCTTTTCTACCGTTGGCTCTACAACCCCAGATCCAACGGTCATCGCATTGTTTCGTGCCCACCCCCGCCAAACCTCCCCAACGCGCAACTTCAACGCGAAATGGATGGTTTCTCGAAGCCACGTGTCGAGCGTTGTTGCATATCACGTTTGATTTGCAGAAAACCGTTTACCTCTCTGACCCAGCACGAAAACCACCTCCGGTTTTCCCAAAAACACTCTCCGTAATTCCACGCCACTATTCAAATTTTCTCCCTTTCCTCCCAATCTGACTATGGAAACCTCTCCTTCCATGCACATCCCCTCCCTCAATGCTCCTCCAACACCTCCTAAACCCCGAAATGCAGTTTATCCAATGCGTAGGATTATATAAAGGTTTGGTGTTTTATTGTGTAGGTTTCATGGTTGATTAATACACAGGTTTCCCACAGACAAAAATTCCAATGGAAAAACGCTGAGGGTGACGATCCTCAAAGCCTAATCAAATGTAGAAAAGGGACAAAAAGGGTCAAATTTCAAAGTTTTAATCAATGTTTCATGGACATTGATTTCAAATCAAACCCTCCAGTACATAAAGAGATACTTGCCACCTGTACATGCGAAAACAATAAATATCAGTGAATATTAAAGCACGATCAGCAAAAGTTAAAGTTTCAATACAAATTCAGAAAAGAAAAGATTAAAGGTTAAGAGTCCAACTCAGAAGATTAAAATCTTAACCCTCAGATTGAAGACGAAGACCCAGTTTTAAAGAAAAGGATGATTAAAGAAGGCATTAAAGCAATATCAAAGGGCCCAATCAGAGTTTAAAGGCCTAAACACATAGATCAATAGAAGAAGAGTCTTGAATGCCACATCTACAGGAGTTATTACTCCGCCAAAGGACCAAAATGCCACCTGTGGCCTACTTTCCCTTCAAAGAAATCTTGACAGCCATCCGGATGACTGAACCTCTTTAAAAACTATCAGGGCAATTATTATAAAGACATGGGAAAGCCCCAAAACCCACTCTTTCACCTAACTTGTCCTAGAAGCCAAAAAAAAGTTACTACAGTAAGAAAATATCTCATAAGAGACATACTTCAGATTTATTACCAGCCTACCAGATTTGCCTCAAAGTCAAAAAAAAGTAACTAGAGTGGTTCACAAGTTAATATAGCATTCATTGAGCAAAATGGAGCATCCGATGCACATCTATTATGTCTTAAATGATCATTAAGACCACTTCTTTCACTTCTCCTCCTCATTCACCTATAAGTACTCATTGAAGATTCATTGTAAAGGGTTGGAAATTTATTGATTGTTTGAACTGTGATTAAGTGGAAGTAGCTGAGTAGTTGTAATATAGTAGGCTGGGAAGAGAAGTATTGGACTTTAGAAAGCCATTAGACTCAAAGTATGTGACTGGTTTTGCACATCAAATAAACAAGCAGATTCACAGGATCGTGGTCCATATTATTGGTGATGTTTTCTTACTATAATTGTCATTCTTCTTATGTTTCCATACTGTCCATTTTCTCTGATAAAGAATAGAAAATTTAGAGTAGGATTTACTGCAAAGTACCCTATTTCTCACTTATAAGCTTTATCTCTATTTTTTCTTCTAATTGTGCGTTTGAGGATAATTCAATAGAGTATAACTAGTCAAGGAATTTTGGTGAGCCCATGTATTGCTGAGTAAAACTTGAGACATTGTCCTTGAATGATCTTTTCACTGCATGCTAAGTAGATTCCTAATCAAGGAATTTTATGGTTATCCCTGTCCCTTGTTTAGTCTTAAACAACTGTTTTGAATATTTCCCTTAAGAGTATGCCAAAATCAAGATAGGTTTAAAGTCCTTACTTGATCTTAGGCTACTTTTTATGTTTATCTTAAATTTTTTCCCTTGAGATCATGCCGAAAGCAGGATAGGTTCAAAGTCCCTACCTGATCTTAGGCTGCCCTTTGTTTTATTATATGTTTTCTTCTTTCACCACACTTCTTAATGTTCCACACCACAAACTCAACTTAAAGAGATCATTTGATATAGATGACTTGCCCTATGGAAACCCTTGAATAGTTGTTGTGAAATTAAACCCTTTTATGACTTCATAGCCCAATGGATTGACACTTTCTCTTAGCCTATATTCCCATGCTGAAAAATCCTTCTACTTATTTCCTCCTTCACTCCACATGACCTTCTCAATTAATGATCCCCAACCAAAACCAAAACAAATCCCTTGTGCTTCATAACTAGCCTAATATCATATCATAAGTTTTAAAATCATATCATTCTAACACACATATAGAGAGATCCCTCTCTGAATCCAGGAGGGCTAGATCCTAGGATTCTAAAGTGGTTCTAATGTTGCCTTGTCATTTGGTTTGCCAATCTGCCAAATCACAGGTCGCCAACATAATGGCAACTCCACTGGGGAATTCTGAATGAATTACATCTTATACATCCTTAAGACCACAGAAGACCCACAACATCCTTAGATTGGTATTCAATTTCTGATGGTTGAAAACAACTCATCTTAAAAATTTTGAAATCCTCCACCTGACGACTCCACAACCTTCAGTAGACCAAAATACTCCACTGGTGAAGGACTCCAGACAAGTTGTAAAGATTCAGTGACCTTTTCTCAAACTGATTGAACAAAATGCCAGGGTCTCTGGCAGACCTTTTCTATGATGAAGTTTCAGATCAGTTATCAGAACTATAGCTTGATGATGATCTCCTTAGAGTTGTCTTGCACATTGTGAGGTCACCCAAATTTAATCCTGGAAGCAAGAAAATTTTTCTGGAGATAGTGGTTAAAAAATTGGAAACTGACATTGAGCTTTTGGATTCTCAAATTCAGTCACATACTTTCCAAAGTCCCAAAAAATTCTTGGAAAGGCTCTCTCCACCTAAGCAAGATGAAAGTGTATTACCTTTTGGCTTGCAGGTAGAAGAAGACTGTGCTTACAAGGACCACACTGAAAAGGAGATTTCCAAAGCTGATGTTTGGGATGAAGATAACCAGCTGATCATGAAAGGCTTGAAAGAAGAAAGCTTACATCCTGCCTTGGTTGATCCTGTAGTAGATTACATGAGAATCATGATCGGCTCAAATTTCCAGATTTACATCCTTTACAAGGGTCAAAAACATCAGAAGCTGCCATCACATATGACAAATTTGGTTATGAAGACACATGATCAAAGTATATTGCTCTTTCCTTTGACAAGCAATCAATATGTTCATCCATTTTTACTGCTACTCAACTGGCTACACTGGCACTATTGTATCACTTAGGCTAGAAAAAAATTTCATTAGATTAGGGTAGGTAGGAATGTCAATAAAGCTCAGCCTGTGAGCATTTAGTTTGTTTTTTCTTTTGTTTTTTGCTTTGAAATAAAAATTGAAAAAAATACAAAAACAACAGAAAAGAAAAAGAGGACAGATTAGAAAAATAAGAAAGGTACAGCCCCATACCAAAAAAGAAAGAAAAATCTGAAAGTGTGCAAGCCTAAATGCCACTACTTGAAAGAGCACTACTATTTAGTCATATATCCTAATAATGACTAGATAGATTTCAATTTACTGTTGATAGGTTAGTGAAGAAGATTTTCCAAACAATTTAATCTTGGCTTATCAGTAGAATAGATTAGGATAGAGAGAATGGTTCAAATAAGCTAAAACCTGAACCAAGAAAGCACAAAAAGAATGGCTCTAATCAGACCAAAATTTGAGCCAAAGAAAAAGGAAAGAATGGTTCTAATATGATGAAAACCTGAACCAAGAAAAAAGAAGAAGATGGCTCTAAACAGATCAAAATTTGAGCCAAGAAGAAAAGAAGGAGATTCATAATTTGCATATCTTAAGCCTTCACAGTTTTGTTTGAATTTCTGTAAATTTTAGTCTATGTGCAGCTTTTTTTTATGCCATAGTCTTACAACAAATCAGATAGTTTAATCCTGGTTTTTCTGTGTTTAAATGTCTGTTTTAGAATGTAGAGAATAAGATTTTTCAGATAGCTTAATCTTGACAGGTAGTAGTTAGGTAGAGAAGTTAATGAGTCCAGCTATTAATCTGGACTCATGGAATTTATAAGGGTAGATTTAGATTAGTTTTCTTGCTTTCAATAAAAGAATAAAATGTTGATGTCGAAAGGTTTGCAAGTCTAAGTGCACCTTATGAAGAAAAATGATAGGAAGTAGGCTGTGTAGGTAGTTGTTTGGGAGAAATTGATTTGTTATGATGTAATGCTAATCATATTTTCAAGCAGCATGATCAAAGAAGAAAAGGTTGTCAAAATTCAAATCATAGGTCTACTTTCCAGAGATTTATCTCTGAGGTTCTTGACACCTCCATGGAGCTGCCCTCCCCAAGTGGAGCCACTGTTAGCCATCAGTGAATTTTGTCACAGAAAATGATGGCTAAAAATGTTCTTAAGCCTTTGAGAAGCAATCTTCATGGAAAACTGCTAGTTCTTGAAGCCTTCTTGGTGTCTTTTATCTTACAAATCATCTTCAATGCTGTTTCCAGAAAATATTTTCCCAAGTTAACCTACCATCTCAAAAAGAAACTGTTTTCAGGGTATATTACTCATTTTTCACCTCCATTTCATTTCCTCATTCTACCATTCCTACCCCTATTTTATCAGTCCATTTCCCTCTAAAAATAGCCCACTTCCCCTTCATTAACTCTTCATTCCCCCTAAAAAGGCCCCTTTTCCCTTTATTTTTCCCCATCTCTCCTAAAAAATCCCTCTAAACCTTATAAAACTCATTATATGGTTTTAAACCCCTTTTTATCCCTATCGAAACTCTAGAAAAGGCTTAAAAACCTTCTTTTAAGCTTATTTTCCAAACTTTTTATATATAGGCTTTAAGCCCCTGAGGGCTTAAGCCTTCCGCTCCTTTTTCCTCATAAGACCAAGAGCCTGAGACCCTTCGCTAAGCCTATGCTCCTGTCTCTTAAACCCTCGGTCCTATCATACTCCCTACGGGACCACATCTCTCCCTTTCCTTTAGCCCCTTCCCTTTTCTTTTTCATTTCTACGCGCTACGTTCTCCCCTTTGTCAATCTCCGCCGTAGGTCTTGCTGATCTAACGGTCATCATGCTGCCTCACCTTTTTAACCCCACCAATAACATTTCGCTACCCGAAAAAGGAGCTGATGTCACCTCCCGATCCCACCTGTCCCCACCGCTCGCCCTCCCATGCACCTTTCCCTCTTCGCGCGCCTTTTCCACCGTTGTATCTACAACCCCAGATCCAATGGTCATCACAGTGTTTCGCACCCACCCTCACCAAACCTCCCCAGCGTGCAACTTCAACGTGAAATGGGTGGTTTCTCGAAGCCACGTGTCGAGCGTTGATGCATATCGCGTTCAATTTGCGGAAAACCGTTTACTGCTCTGACCCCACGCGAAAACCACCTCCAGTTTTTGCAAAACCACTCTCCCTCATTCCGTGCCATTATTCAAATTTTTTTCCTTTCCTCCCAATATGGCTATGGAAACCTCTCCTTCCATGCACATCCCCTCCCTCAATGCTCCTCCGACACCTCCTAAACCCAGAAATGCAGTTTATCCAATGTGCATGTTTATATAAAGGTTTGATGTTTTATTGTGAAAGTTTCATGGTTGATTAATACGCAAGTCTTTCACAACCAAAAATTCCATTGGAAAAAGGCCGAGGGTGACGATCCTCAAAGCCTAATCAAATGCAGAAAAGGGACAAAAAGGGTCAAATTTCAAAGTTTTAATCAATGTTTCATGGACATTGATTTCAAATGAAACCCTCTAGTACATAAAGAGATACCTGCCACCTGTACATGAGAAAACAGTAAAGATTAGTGAAGATTAAAGCACGATCAACAAAATTTAAAGGTTCAAGACAAATTCAGAAAAGAAAATATTAAAGGTTAAGAGTCCAACTCAAAAGATTAAAAGCTTAACCCACATATTGAAGATGAAGACCCAGTTTTAAAGCAAAGGATGATTAAAGAAGGCCTTAAAGAAATATCAAAGGGCCTAATTAGAGTTTAAAGGCCTAAACACATAGATTAGTAGAAGAAGATTCTCGAATGCCACATCTACAGAAGTTATTACTCCACCAAAGGACCAAAATGCCACCTGTGGCCTACTTTCCCTTCAAAGACACCTTGACAGCCATCCGGATGACTAAAACTCTTTGAAAACTATCAGGGCAGTTATTATAAAGACATGGGAAAGCCCCAAAACCCACTCTTTCACCTAACTGGTCCTAGAAGCCAAAACAGAGTTACTACAATCAGAAAATATCTCATAAGAGACATACTTTGGAGTTATTACCAGCCTACCAGATCTACCTCAAAGTCAAACAAAAGTAACTAGAGTAGTTCACAAGTTAATATAGCATTGATTGAGTAGAATGGAGCATCTGATGCACATCTATTCTATCTTAAATGATCATTAATACCACTTCTTTCACTTCTCCTCCTCATTCACCTATAAGTACTCATTGAAGATTCATTGTAAAGGGTTGGAAAGTTATTGATTGTTTGAACTGTCATTAAGTGGAAGTAGCTGAGTAGTTGTAATATAGTAGGCTGGGAAGAGAAGTATTGGACTGTAGAAATCCATTGGACTCAAAGTATGTGACTGGTTTTGCACATCAAATAAACGAGCAGATTCACGGGATTTGGTCTATGTGTTGGTGATGTTTTCGTACTGTAATTGTTATTCTCCTTATGTTTCCATACTGTCCATTTTCTCTAATAAAGAACGGAAAATTTAGAGTAGGATTTACTGCAAAGTACCCTATTTCTCACTTATAAGCGTTATCTCTATGTTTTCTTCTAATTGTGCATTTGAGGATAATTCAATAGAGTATAACCAGTCAAGGAACGTTGGTGAGCCCATGTCTTGTTGAGTAAAACTTGAGACATTGTCCTTGAATGATCTTTTCACTGCATGCTAAGTAGAGTCCTAATCAAGGAAGTTTATGGTTAGCCCTGTCCTTTGTTTAGTCTTAAATAGCTGTTTTGAAGATTTCCCTTAAGAGTATGCCAAAAGAAAGATAGGTTCAAAGTCCTTACTTGATCTTAGGCTACTTTTTATGTTTATCTTAAATGTTTTCCCTTGAGAGCATGCTGAAAGCAGGATAGGTTCAAAGTCCTTACCTGATCTTAGGCTGCCCTTTGTTTTCTTATATGTTTGCTTCTTTCACCACACTTCTTAATGTTCCACGGCACAAACTCAACTTAAAGAGATCTTTTGATATAGATGACTTGCCGTATGGAAACCCTTGAATAGTTCTTGTGCAAGTAAACCCTTTTATGACTCCATAGCCCAATGGATTGACACTTTCTCTTAACCTATCTTCCCATGCTGAAACATCCTTCTACTTATTTCGTCCTTCACTCCACATGACTTTCTCAATTAATGATCCCCAACCAAAACCAAAACAAATCCCTTGTGCTAATAGCCTAATATCATATCATAAACTTTAAAAGCATATCATTCTAACACACATATAGAGAGATTCCTCTCTGAATCCAGGAGGGCTAGATCCTAGGATTCCATAGTGGTTCTAATTTTGTTTTCCAATGTGCCAAATCATAGGGCCCCAACACAACCATTGGTTGTGGAATCGCTCAATATGATCCCGCCCATGGTTCATTAGGTCTTTTCCGTCGAGAATGGATCTCATCCTCCTCTCGTTCTTCTTGTTTTTTTAGATTCCTCAGACTTGGAGAAAGATTCTCCTGTCCCTGTGGTTCAAGAAGCTGCTCCTCCTGCTCCCATGATGGAGGCCCCAAAGGATGCTCCTCTTGCTCCCGTAACACCAGGGGATGACCATCTCATTTCTATGGTACCCCCTCCAAGTAGGTTGGTCGCTCCATTTGATTGGAGTCAATTTGTGGGATACCGTCTTCCGTCTTATGTGCCTTTTGAGATCACGATACAGGCCTTCGATATGGTCGTATCTAGCACAATTACAGATGAAGGCATGTACATGTGTTATGTATTCAACTACTTGGAAAAATTTTGGTTCTCCACCACTTGTGCATGTTACTCACAATCTGTTGGAATTTAACAGAAGAAGCAGCCAACCGTTAGGGATCCTTCTGAATTTTCCAATTACTTTGGGAGGGAAAACCGTCTATATAGACGTGATGGTAATTCCAGGCCCCTTGGATTTAAATTTACTCTTGCAGAATGACTATGCTTACACCATGGGTGCACTTGTCTCCTCCCTCTTTCGTGTGATCTGTTTTCCACACAAAGGTCGGATCATGACCATTGATCAGATTTCATTATTTGGTCCTGATATGGCAGCTATCCCACCATTGTCTCTTTCGGATCTTTATCTACTGGTTGTACCTTCCCTGCCGCAGGTTAATTATGTGGCTACCTGTCCTATGCCCGCAATCAGTGATAGTGCCGTCGTGCATTGTGTGCTAGGGTTATTGGATCCTGATTTACGAGATTTTGTTCTCCCATCAGATGAGAACCTCTTGGAAGCCATGACCTCTTATTCGTCATGATGAAAGTTCTATGGAGCATAGTTCATTTTCTTGTGTCAAGATCCTTAAAAAATGAAACAAGCTCGTCGGAGCATAGTTCATTTTCTTATGTCAAGCTCCTTAAAAAATAAAACAAGGTGTCCGAGGATAGTTTGTCTTCTATGTCAACCTCGTTAAAAAATGAATTTTCTCACAAGGATAGTTCTTTTAATGTGTCAACCTCGTTAAAATAATGAAACATTTTCCTGCTCAATTTGAGTCTCTGATTAGATCTTGTAAAGTCCCATTCGAGTCTTTTTGTTGATCTCGTAATTTCAACCTTCACTCCATCTACCTTTCATATGGACTGAAGCTTGGGGGGCATGTACATCGAATTGAGTCACCATAATGGGGGCATGCAAATATTTTTCCAAGAATAGTTTATCTTTGTTTCAAGCTTGTGTCAAAATGAAACCAACATCAAGCAGAGTTTCTTGATTTCAAACTTGTGTAAAAATGAAACCATTCTTATTTTACCTCTCATGATTGCCATTTTGTCAACTTGTTTTTCTAGTTGAACCTTGGTTTTCTCATTCCATCGTCACCATCTCCTTGGACGCTCATATTCCCTCACTTGGTTGTTTTACGCATTCCAGAGGAACCACTGCAATGAGTGGTATTGTTAACTAGCCTCTTGACCTTTACTTGTTCTCAACAATTCCACCATCACCGAAACTAGTTGCTACCCTTTATACCACTCGTTCCTTCAGGAGGAGTCAACTTTCAACTCTTTTCTGACTCTTAAAAATTGAAAATATTGTCGATACTCTTGTCGTTTTGAACTCATTAAATGGTTGCAAAACGATATCTACCCAATATACGTTTACCCCTTTTTCGGGCTGGGATAGATTATTTATGAAAAAGGAATACCTTACCCGATCGTGACTAAGAGGCTATTTCAGATATTGTTTTCTACCTTTTCGGATCTGAGAGACTATTTACGAAAAGGGACATGCTAGAGTTTTTTTTTCTTATTTTCAAACTCTCTAAACATGAAAATATGTCGAGTTCTTCCTTTTTCGGACTCATTAAAACCTAAATGACATCAGACACAGTCATCATGATGTCACCAAGTTCCTCCTTCCTAGGGCTCTTAAAATGTACTAGGATGGATTTGTTCATAGAAAAACTTATATGACAAGAATATGCTATCCTCTTCAATCTTGTGTTAAAATAAAGAGGTACTCGCTAGAAATGGTGGGGGAAAAAGGGAAGTTATTCATCAGTTATGTCAACAGCATGTCACTCTTGAACATGACCCTTGTCTGCAGTTCGTGTCGGGTTGGGATATCTTCACTCTGTCACTTTGCCTCCATGGGTTTGGGAAATCCGTTTTCCTCTCATTTGATTACCAATATTGTCAACATGACCTCTGATCATATTTGAGTCAAATGCTGCCAAATCCTAGAGTCGTGTCGCCGATACATTCAAGAGAAAACTCTTCTACAGTTCGTAAATTCTTCGATTCTCTTTTTCAGTCTTGATTCACACTCATATTACCTTCTCTGTTTCACGTCGATGATGTGGGATTCATTATGACCCTCTTTCGACAGATCACTTCTTGTCGACTTCAGCTCATAATCCAGGAAGTTGGTCTAGAGACTCCCTACCGGTACCTTAGAGCTTGCATGCCTCAATGGAAAGTTCTTCACATTTGACAACAGGTTCACATCATTGGCCTTCGATCGGGTGATTTCATGGGTGTTCGAATTCAGCTCACTCTTCACATTCCGTGGATTGTACTAGTAGTACCTTGAGAGCCATTGACATTATGGGTGGTTTCTCTCGCACTTGTTAATGGTTCACATCATTGACCAGTAATCAAGTGACTTTCTAGCATGTTCGACTTCAATACGTCTATTCACATGTTGGAATATGTACTTTGATCAGGTTGTGACGGAGTGCAAGACCCTGGGCTTTGATCACAAAATTCCAGGTTGCGAGGCGATATGATTTTTCCATGATTGGATACATGTTTCTTTCAGATGGATGGTTGCGACCATACCATGAGTCTATATGAGATCCTTCTTAGATGGATGGCTACGACCATACCGTGGTCTCTTTTACGGATGGCTGCATCCATACCTGGATTCATGTATTTTCATCAGAGATTTCAGTTATGTATATATATCTATGCTTGATTTGCAGGTCTCCCGACGGCAGCGTCTAGTTCTTTGCACGTACTTGTAAATAATTTCACCCCTCACTCATGTTCAGACTTCATACTTTAGGGGGCATCTGTTACACAGTAATTTTTCATCATCCCTGTACTCCTCGTTCCTTGATCTTGGAGGACCCATATAGTGACCCTTGTGTACTTTCCAAGCATGGAATACATACCCCTGACCCACATTTTGTCTGCCAAATCATCCCCCTTTACAACGTTTCTGAAAGTTCCTTGTAAGAACATGGTTTTCAAGGTCAGTGCTTTCACTCAGTGTGTGACCCATGCCGATAGAGAAATTTTCACTGAGACCCGCGCTGATGGGCACTTTGTCTTAATCTTGGACCGACACCGATCCTATTTTGGAAATTTTTTTAAATAGAAAGGAAGCTTCCACGACTAGAAGCTTCGCGAGGCGGTGAGTTGGAAGTTTTTTTTGAGGATATGGTCAAGGAATTCCCCTTTGGGCTTCTTGTTCCCAAGAAATAGGAACTACTCCAAAGGATAAGCTCTTTTCCCATCATTTGAGGGCCCATAACCTCCTCCTCCATTGTTATATAAGGAGAACTCCTTCAGCTCTACAACCTTACTTAGTGATGATAGAAAGGAGAAGCAATTATAGCTTCAGGAGAATATTGTAAAGTGTGATTGTTTTTGTGTGTTGGGAACATAGTGAGATCTTGGACCTTTTTGTGTGAGGGTGTTTCAAACATGCTTAGATATGGACTTGCCGAAGGAGAGCCTCAACACCAAGGCTTAGTTGTACACTCCCCTTGTCTTTATCATAATAAAATGCAATTGATGTTTATCTTTCATTCTTGTTTACATATATAACGAGATTTATAGCATTCCTTAATCAGTTAGATAGATTTTAATTATTTTATGTTTGTCTTGATTTTATGCTTTTCGTGGTGTCCTGACTATCTGTACAGGTAATCGAACATTGGCAGCAGCATGTATCGAGCTTGAGAAGATCGACAAATGAATAAGCTTCGACAGAAGGTGACAAAATAGCATCAAAATAGAGTAGGCCATCTTCTTTGCTCCGAATTTCATTTACAATCTAGGAAGGTAGATGTTAGTATGTTCCCATAGTTGCGAGAACCACCCTAGGGCTAGAGGGATCATCTCTTTCCGTGGAGGTGATTTACCTAGACAACAGCTGTCTGTATTAAGAAATTATTCATCAAAAATCCACAATACCTTTTCAGCATTTATGTTGTTTTTCAGGTTTACCAAGCCCCTAGCAATGAAGACCAGGCTGGGAATTCCTATCAAATACCAGTAACAGGTTTGTTCCTGAGTCTGGTGGAAAACAGTGAAAGAAAAAAATTATTAGAGCAGTTGCTTGCATAGTTACAATGGCATTATTGTATCATGTAGAATAGTAGTAATTCTAGAAGATTAGGGTAGGTTGGTGCGTAAATAAGCTCAGTGCTATGAGTATATTTTCAGTTTAGTTGCATATTGCTTTGCAGTTTTCAGTTCAAGTGTGCTTCAGTTTCCAGTTTTAGCATAGTTCAGATTTCAACATTCAAAATTTTCAAGGTACGGTAGTGATTTCTGTTTTATATAGTTGGCAGTGCACAACTCAGTTGTAGTTTCACTTCAGGCTTACAATATGCATTTGCAACTCCATGAGCCCAATAAGGCATAGGCATTCAGGTATGAAGGTTCTCAATGCACTTAGAATATCACGTTGCCCTAGATGGAGCCAATTTTGGCCTGTAACCGCACATGACATGGAAAAGCATTCCATATAAGGAAATCACAGGGTAGAGGCGGAGAAGAAGTTAGAGCGAAACAATAGCAAGAAGTAAAGTCTTGAACGCATTTGGGTTGACTCATGAACACGTGCAAGTCAAGTGGTGAAGGCAGGTGTTAGCTCCCTGTAAATTGCTATATTGATTGAGATACAAATTGACAAGGGTAACATCAAACCAAGCTTTGGAATCCAAGGACCTAGCCTTCCTGGATTCGGAGAGGGATCTCTCAATGTGTGCAAATATATGTCTTGTTTACTGATTAGGGTTGATTTTAGGCTAGATGTTAAGTGCAAGGTATTTTCATTATTTTTTGGTTGGGTATGATACTTTGATAGATTTTAGATAGGAAACATGGAAGATTGTTAAGTCATTGGGAAATGGAGTCAAACAAGGTCATGAATGAGTTCATCAATGGTGTCAAGAGCATTTGCAGGGCAATTTAACTTGGTTGGTGGATCTTTAAGGTTGTGAAGGATCATGAGATGGACATTAAAGGTTGAGAACAAAAAACTAATAAAGGGTTGAAACCGAATCCTTTATATATTTGTAAACTGAGGGAGTTAGAAAATTGATAAGAATAGCAAGAGAATCAAAGGCATAAGCAGAACCTAATCCATTTGATTTCAGATTGAAAATAGATAATTAACCAAGACAAACATTCAAATAAAAACTTAGAAATGTAAGAAAATTATCCAACTTTCATAGCTTTTATCATCTAGAGCAGAAAAACATTTAAGATACACAAGTAACTATAACCATAGAAGGAGAGAAAACTCTAACATCCAAAGTTACAGCTATAAGATTTCCTTAAAAAAAATTTAGCTAAGTAAAGGAAAAGAACATGCTTTTAAACAGACTTCTTTGACAAACCTAGACAAAGCTACTTTAAAGAGATGATTCCAAGAACAAAATATTTCAGTGGCAACAATATGCAGGGCTAACCATAAATCATAATTAATGCTAACTGATCTAAATTATTCAAGAAATGGACAATGTAAGAACTTGTTAGAGAGAAATAAATAATTTCTCTAATGTATCTTAGCAGAAGAAAACATTAAGGCGGTGAAGGAAAAACAGATTTAAGGTGCCATTAGAAAAAATTTCTTAATCTAAATTCTTTGTCCTACTGCAACATAGCAAGATGGAAAACATAATGGAAAACTAGAAAACATTAAAAAAAAGAAAACTTCACCATCAACCAAACCTATAGATCCTACAAGCAATCCTTCTTCATCAACAAGCAAATCAGATCATGCATGAGTTCCAAGGCATCAATTTCTCTTCAAGAGCTTCAAAGGACTATGTATTATTCCAGCATCAGTCATCAAAATTCAACATTTAAAATGAGTTCCAATGCAGTATTTATACTACAAATGAGGAGGTGAAACTCTTCTAGGGTTCAAAATGTTATTAATTACAGAGTAAATGCATTCCTAGCCTTGAAAACCACGCAGGGCATAAGGTAAGAATATCTGCAGCTACTTCTCTGTTAAATAACTTTGTCTTAATTTTTGAGATAAAGATAGGTGGGAAAGATTGACTTTTAAGGCTATACCCTATCTTTACAATAACTGTTCTGACATTTTAAAATATATTCTTTTGTGTAATAACTGCTCATTTTCCTTTACAGATAAGAATTGGCCAAAGGAGTCAGTTGATATTTTTGATTGAATAACTACTCTGTTTTGATGTGTTTCAAGGCTGCTTTAGCCTAATCTTTCCTTGATCTAAGCAATAAACTGTGCTTAAGACCTGATTTAGCTTTTAGCCTTCATAATTCATCATGTTTCCTTTAATACTTTCTGGCTTTCTTTAAACCTTTTTCATCTGTCTTTAACTATGTTTTTATCTTTTAATCTTCACAGGTTAAGCCTTTAATCTTTGGATTTATGCTTTTTAACCTTCATTCTTCATCTCTGGTCTTCGATGCTTTTTGCGTACAGGAGACTTTGGCGAGTTGGAGGGTTTCGTTTAATCAATGCTCATGATACGCTGATCAAACCTTTGAATTCAAACCCTGTGAACTCATTTTCTTTGTGATTTTTCCTTGAGGATCATCATCCTGGGCCTTTCTTGCCACTGCTTTGGCTTGTGAGAGGGCTGGCTTATTTTCCCACCATTAAACCTGCAACTAAACATAAAATATCAATAAATCCTGCATTTTTCGGATAAAACTACTTCAGAGGCTCGACGAAGGTGAAGGATCTGTGTAGAGGGGAATGAATGCAGCAGAAGGAGATTCCATGGTCGAAACCATAAGAAACAGGGTTTAAACTTGGTTTATCGCACGAGAGTGGAAAGGCGGTTTTGCAGAAAACCATAGGTAGTTTTCATGTGGCCAGAAGGTGGTAAGAAGTAATGGGCTGGGGGAACACAATACGGGCCAGAAGGTGACACGTATCATCCAAAAACCGCCCATTTCGCATGGAAGTTGCACGATGGAAGGGTTAGGGAAAATCGAGTGCGAAGAGGATTTGAGGTCGTCCGATCTAGGCAATCCAGATCGACGGCTATTAATCCGCACGAATTTTGAAGAGTTGTGCAATGGATGGATGGTGGGGCCCGATGGTAACGTCAACAATTTTGACATGTAGCGGAGAAATTGGTTGGCGGGGTGAAATGGTGAGGTTAAGCAGGAGCCGTTGGATCGTAAAGATCAACGATTGCGATCTATTCCAGGGGAAGATGGTAGATGGAGGGGGAGAACATGGAAAACGGATGATGGGGGAAGCGAGGGCCGTTAGATCTTGAGGATCAACTATTGAGATTTAAAGATGCAATAGAACGGATGGTCAATGGGTTTAAACGATAAGGGACACGATGACCGTCGGATAATACAATCAACGGCCCAGATTTAAAATATGAAGAGATATGAACGGGGGGTTGGAGAGCGGGAATGTAAAGGGGAGGAGCCTCGCTATCCGTTGGATCGTTGCAATCAACAGCCAGGATCTCTTCCGGGGGGACCACAAAAGCGCGGAGGGTGAAGAGGGGCGGGAGGCCCGGAAAGAGTTCGGGTCGTCGGATCTGGGGAGATCGACGGCTGAGATCTGCTCAGGGGATTGGTCATCGGCGAAAAAAGGAATTCGGGAGTGACCCTTTGCGGTTTTTGATGGAGTAATTCAATAGAGAAGGCAAAGTGCGATGCAGTGCAGACCATCCGATCTGAGGGAGATCGACGGTTGGTATTTTATCAGCGGGGAATTCCATCGGAGAAAAAAGGAGTGGGAAAGAGAAAACACTGAAGTACGATGCGATGGAGCGATATGCAAACATCGGGACGGGAAGATAAGAATGGTCTCGGTGGAAGATGAGATCGGGATTTCGCATCAGCGACGAGCATTTTAAAGGTAAAAAGGTCACGGGGACCGGAAAAAGCGAAATGCCGATGGTGGAGTGGTAGATGGACTTCTTGCTCGGTCATGGAGCAGGTCATATGAAAAAAAAGGGGGCTAAGGTTAAGCTGAAAGGTGCTTAAAACCTTATGCATAAAAAGGGGCAGAAAGGGTAAAACACAAAGGTTTTTGTGGTTTTTTCAGGTTTCCGATAGGTTAGAAAAAGGGGTTCAAAACAAAATAAAAATTATTTATAAGGTTTTAAGGGGATTTGAAGGAAATAAAGGGTAAAATGAGGAAGATGGGTGGGAAAAGAATGACACATTTTGAAATAGAGAAATGATGACAATTATGAGTTTTGAAGGCAATTTTCTTTATGAATCAGTAGGGCTATTTGAATGAAGATATCAGTGAGATGGATTTTTGAAAGATAAGGGACATGGCAAGACTTCAAGAACACACAGATTTACTAAAATTTGTTTTTTGAAGGCTAAAAGGATCTGTTTTAGCCACCTTTGAATATGTCAAAATTATGGATGGCTAACAATGGCTCCACTTGGGGAGGACAACTGTCTTTTAGGTGTCCAGAACCTTAGTTTATCAATCTATGGCTTTTAGCAGACCAGTGCCTTAATCCATTGGGTAGCAATCCTTTTTTTTCTTGGGATGATATCTTCTCTTGGACTTCAGAATATTTCAGCAATCTGCAGCATATGAAATTCTTTAAAGCAGCATCACTACCTACCCAATGCTACTTGTCCTAGCAATTTTTCTTCTCTTGAGTGCACTTGGACTGGCATCTCTTTTACATATTACTTTTGAAAACAGAAAGATAAAACTACCTAATGCTACCCTTATAACCTCCATGAGTTCAGTTTAAACAATTGAACTCAACAATTCTCTACCTAAGCTACTATCTGTCAAGATTAAACTGTTTGATAGATCTGCATTCTCTATATTCTAAAATAGAAATTTAAAACATAGTCAAATCAAGATTAAACTGTCTGATTTTCTATGGTGTCTATGGCTTTATGTACAAGCTGTACATAGACTTTATTTGCAGAAAAATAAAACAAAATTGTGAAGGCTTAAGATCTGAAAAATATAAACATCCTTATATCCTTTTTCCAACTCTGGTTTTGATTTGTTTAGAGCTATCTTTTTCTTTCTTTTCTTTGGTTCAGATTTTGAGTATGTTTGAACCATTCTTTATTCTATCCTAATCTATTCTACTGATAAGCCAAGATTAAACTGTTTGGAAAATCTTCTTCATTAACCTATCAGCATGAAATTCAAATTTAATCAATCATGTTTAGGCTGTATGATTGAATAATTACAAGTAGTGGCATTTGAGCTTGCACACAAACATTATTTTGCATAAAAGTAAATCAGAAAGATAAAGCCATGATTTGTCTTTTGTGAGGCATCTTTATCTATCTTTTTGGTTCTATTTTAAGCATGTGGAACTACTATCTTTTCAATCTCCTAATCTATCTTTCTTTGAACAAGTTAAGTTTGAAATAATTTTTTATCAATCAAAGTTTCTACTGACTTATCAACATAAATTTAAAGCATTTTCAACCATGATTAGGCTAGATAACTGAACAATATATACCTTTGAATCAGTAGTGGCATTTAGACTAGCTCACTTTCAGAAATTATCTTTTTTGGGTATGGGGATGTACCTCTTTTGAATTTGCCCTCTTTGATTTTCTTTTATTTTTATTGTTTTTGTATTTTGTATAATTTCCTTTTAACTGTGTTATGTACAATGAATAAAACTTTGAAACTAAGACTCTTGACAGAAATAGTCTTTGAGCATCCTGCCATTAACAGGACCTCCAAACATTTCCATTCCATCAATTTCCTTCAAAAATAAAGCATTGTTGCCTCTCACTGAATCAATGATATAGGGGTCTTTCCACAGATTTTAAAACTTACCATGTTTTCCTTTGTCTTCCCTTATGGAATCCCATTTTAGAACTACATTTCCAACTTGGAAGTAATTTTCTTTGGTCCTTTTATCAAGTAATTTCTTGATTCCTTCTTGGACTACTTGTGTCCTTTTATATACTTCCTCTCTTGATTGTTGCAAATGAATGGTCTGATTAATCCTCCTTTGCGTATCACTTTCTTCAGTTTGGACCTCTTGAAGGAGTTTCATGACTAGGACTCTTAGAGATGTTGGGAAGACTGCATCCATGTCGTAAACCAACTGATAGGGAGACATGCCGATGGACTTTTTAGTAGTCAATCTATCAGCCCATAAGGCATGGACAAGCTTACTATGCCAAGATTTCTGATTCTGTTCCAACAATTTTTTGATGATATTAACAAGGCTTTTGTTGGAGGATTTAGCTAGACCGTTTCCTTCGGGGTAGTAGGCAGTAGAATGGCCTAATGTGATCTGATATTTATGGTAGAAATCTACCATCCTCTTAGATTTGAAGGCAGCAGCATTGTCTGTGATTATTTTCCTAGGACAACCAAATCTGGATTGTAGGTTGGTTTCAAGGAATTTGATGATGACAGAGTTAGTAGCATTCCTAGTGGGTATGGCCTCTATCCATTTGGTAAAATAATCAGTGGTCGTGAGGATCCATTGGTGTTGGGATAAGGATGATGGGTGAATTTCCCCAATGAAGTCCAAACCCCGTTGTTGAAAGGGAGCCTCAACACTGATAGGCTGCAAAGGTAGTGGTAGGAGTTTTCTCCTGCCATCAAAGATTTGGCACTTGCGGCAGGACATGACTAACTTATGGGTTTATGGGAAGAGGGTGGGCCAAGAGTATCCAGACCTGAGGATCTTATTTTTTGTGGTCTTCCAGTTAAGATGTCCTTCAAATTCTCCCTTATGTATCTCATGTATGATTTTTCCTGCATCAACCTCAAGTAAACATTTAAGTAAAATCCCCACAACATTTTTCCAATACAAAACTCTATCTAATATACAGTAATTTAAAGCCTTCTGTTTGACAAATCTAGCTTTTGTTTTTGAAAAAGAAGGAGGAGCATTCAGATAAAGCAACACATATATGATGTCATCATACCAAGGAGAGTTCATGAATGTTTCTTCAATGAATGGTGTTCTGCATTCTTCTATCTCTTCCAAAATATCAACCATGTTCATATCTAAAGCTTGGAAGTTTTTAATGTGAGTTTTGTCAATCATCACCCTTTACAATTAATTGGTGCAAAGGATTAATTGGTGAGCTGATCTCTGAGTCATATTCTAAAATGGTAGCAATCCACTTGCCTCTTTTACCATCAGGGTCCTGATTAAGTATATCTTTGACAACCGTGTTTGGGATAAAGGCTATGATATGAGAATGCAAAATATAAAATCTAAAATTCTTCAAAGCTTTGATTAGGGCAAAGGCTTGTTTCTCCATAATGTTATACTTTAGAGGGGCATCCCTTAAGGCTTTGCTGAAGAAAGCTATGGGCTGCTCTTGCCCCATGATGTTCTTCTACAAAAATGATGCTGCCACAGTATATTCAAAGGCAAAGGAGAAAATGTAAAAGTCCTTGGTGAAGTCAGGGCTGATTAAGACTAGTCCAGTTCAAAAGATTGCTAAAAAAATCCGTCCCGAGGAGATCGACGGTGGGATTACAACGGCGGGGAGCTGGCAGGAAAAAAGGAGTGGGGCAATCTTTGACGCGGTCTCTGATGGAAGCGATACGCAGATTGTACGATCAGGAGAATACGGCACGTCCAGTTAAATCGGGATTTCGCAGTGGCAGTGGAACATAAGGGAAAAATGTCATGAGAACTGACGAAAATCCAAAATGCCGATGGGCCGATGGGCCTAGCACTTGGTCATGGAGCAGATTATATGACGAAAAAGGGGACTAAGGCTAAGCTGAAAGGTGTTTAAAACCTTATGCATAAAAAGGGGCGGAAAGGGTTAAAAAAAAAGTTTTTTAAGTTTTTTTGAGGTTTCCGATAGGTTAGAAAAAGGGGTTTAAAACCAAATAAAAAAGGATTTATAAGGTTTTAAGGAGATTTTGAAGGAAATAAAGGGTAAAATGAGGAAGATGGGTGGGAAAAGAAGGACACATTTTGAAATGGAGAAATGATGAGGATTATGATTTTGAAGGAAGTTTTCTTTATGAATCAGTAGGGTTGTTTGAATGAAGATATCAGTGAGATGGATTTTTGAAAGATAATGGGCATGGAAAGACTTCAAGAACTCAGAGATTTGCTAAAATTTGTTTCTTGAAAACTAAGATGTTATTTTGTACACTGAATATGAATATATCTTGGTATGGATGGCTAACGATGAAAACCGACTTGGAAGGATAATTGTCTTTAAAGTTGTCCAAAACCTCGGTTTATCAATCTCTAGATTTTTAACCAGGACATTGCTGCTTAGCCCAGTAAAATTTAGGCGACAATCATTTCTTTCTTGGGCTGATATCTTCTCTTGGACTTGATAAATATTTCAGCAATCTGCGGCATATGACATTCTTTAAAGCAACATCATTACCTACCGTCCTACTTGTCCCTGTATTTTTCTTCTCTTGAGTACTTGGAGTAGGAATCTCTTTTACATATTATTTTGAAATAGTGATAAAATACCTAATACTGTATTATAACCTCAGGACTAATTTAACTAATTGAACTCAACAGATTCTAAAAGCTACTATCATCAATATTAAGGCTGATACAGCAGATCTCATTCTCTATTTCTAAAATAGGAAATTTAAACACGGTAAAATCAGTATTAGACTGTCTTATTTGCTATGGTGTCTATGGTTGTATGTACAAGCTACACATAGACTTTATTTGCATAAAAATAGAACAAAATGGTGAAGGCTTAAGATCTAAAAATTATAAACATCCTTCTTTTCTTTTTCCAGCTCTAGTTTTGATCTATTTAGAGCTATCTTTTCTTTCTTTTATTTTGTTCAGATTTTGAGCATGTTTGAACCATTATTTCTTCTATCCTAATCTATTCTACTAATAAGCCAAGATTAACTATTTGAAAAATCTTCTTCACTAACCTATCACATAAAATTGTTACCTCAATCTGTTTAGAACATACTCTAGTTGAATATCATTACAATGTTAACCATTGACTTTAAATATTCTTTGCACTAAAAATGTCAGAGAAAAGATAAAATATGATTTTCTTTTTGTGAGCAGATTTATCTATCTTTTGGATTACTTGTTTTAAGCATGTGGAACTAGTATCTTTTCAATCTCCTAATCTTATCTTTCTTTGAACAATTCAATGCGAAATAATGTTTATCAATCAAAGTTTCTACTAACTTATCAACATAAATTTAAATCATGTTCAGCCATGATTAGGCTAGATAACTGAACAATATATCCCTTTGAATCAGTAGTGGCATTCAGACTAGCTCACTTTCAGAAATTCTCTTTTTTGGGTATGGGGTTGTACCTCTTTGAATCTTCCCTCTTTTGATTTTCTTTTATTTTTATTTTTTTTGTATTTTGTATAATTTCTTTTTAACTGTGTTATGTACAATGAATAAAAATTTGAAACTAAGACTCTTGACAGAAATAATGTTTGAGCATCCTGCCATTGACAGGACCTCCAAACATTTCAATTCCATCGAGTTCCTTCAAAAAGAAATCATTGTTTCCTCTCACCGAATCAATGATATAGGGGCCTTTCCAAAGATTTTCAAACTTACCATATTTGCCTTTGTCTTCCCTTCTGGAATCCCATTTTATAACTACATTTCCAACTTGGAAGTCATTTGCTTTGGTCCTTCTATCAAATAATTTCTTGATCCCTTCTTGGACTACTTGTGTCCTTTTATATACTTCCTCTCTTGATTGTTGTAAATGAATGGTCTGATTGATCCTCCTTTGCATATCATTTTCTTCATCTTGGACCTCTTGAAGGAGTTTCAAGATTGGGACTCCTAGAGATGTTGGGAAGACCACATCCATGCCGTAAACCAACTGATAGGGAGACATGCCGATGGAATTTTTAGTAGTCAATCTATTAGCCCATAAGGCATGGACAAGCTTATTATGCCAAGATTTCTGATTCTGTTTCAACAATTTTTTGATGATATTAACAAGGCTTTTGTTGGAGGATTTAGCTAGACCATTTCCTTGGGGGTAGTAGGCAGTAGAATGGCCTAATGTGATCTGATATTTATGGCAAAAATCTACCATCCTCTTGGACTTGAAGGGAGTAGCATTGTCTGTGATTATTTTCCTAGGACAACCAAATCTGGATAGTATGTTGGTTTTAAGGAATTTGATGATGACAGAGTCAGTAGCATTCCTAGTGGGTATGGCCTCTATCCATTTGGTAAAATAATCAGTGGCCATGAGGATCCATTTGTGTTGGCTGAGGATGATGGGTGAATTTCCCCAATGAAGTCCAAACCCCATTGTTGAAAGGGAGCCTCAACATTGATAGGCTACAAAGGTAGTGGTAAGAGTTTTCTTCTGCCATCAAATATTTGGCACTTGTGGCAGGACATGACTAACTTATGGGTGTTTGGGAAGAGGGTAGGCCAATAGTCTCCAGACCTGAGGATCTTGTTTTCTATGGTCTTCTAGTTAAGATGTCCTCCACATTCTCCCTCATGTAGCTCATGCGTGATTTTTCCTACATCAACCTTAAGTAAACATTTAAGTAAAATCCCCACAGCATTTTTCCAATACAAAACTACATCTAATATACAATAATGTAAAGCCTTATGTTTGAAAAATCTAGCTTTTGTTTTTGACAAAGAAGGAGGAGCGTTCAGATAAAGCAACACATATATGATGTCAGCATACCAAGTAGAGTTCATGAATTTTTCTTCAATGAATGGTGTTGTGCATTCTTCTATCTCTTCCAAAATATCAACCATGTTTATATCTAAATCTTGGAATTTTGACGCAACCATGAGTTTTGCTAATCCCTACCCTTTGATGAGTTTGGTGGGCCTGATCTCTAAGTCATATTCTAAAATGGTAGCAATCCACTTGCCCCTTTTACCATCAGGGTCTTGATTAATTATATCTTTGACAACTGTGTTTGGGACAAAGGCTATGATATGTGAATGCAAAATATAAACTCTAAAACCCTTCAAAGCTTTGATTAAGGAAAAGGCTTGTTTCTCCATAATGTTATACCTTAGAGGGGCATCCCTTAAGGCTTTGCTGAAGAAAGCTATGGGCTGCTCTTGCCCCATGATGTTCTTTTGCAACAATACTGCTGCCACAATATGTTCATAGGCAAAGGAGAAAATGTAAAAGTCCTTGGTGAAGTCAGGGCTGATTAAGACTGGTGTTTGTGTGAGTGCTTGTTTTACCAGCTCAAAATATTGTTTCGCTTCCATATTCCACTTCACTCCTACTTCCTTTTTCAACATATTCGTGATATTTCTTAGGAGCTCAGCAAGGTTAGGGATGAATCTTCTCAGGAAGTTAATATTTCCAATGAAAGATTGCAACTCTTTAATGTTCCTAAGATGGTTGATTTGTAAGATGCCTTCTATTCTTTTGGGATCTATCTTGATTCCTTCCTCAGAGATGATGTGACTTAAGAGTTTTCCTTCTTGAAGGCCAAACAAAGTTTTCTTAGGATTTAGGGACATGCCATACTTTCTACATTTTTCAAAGACTTTTCTCAAGTGGACTAAGTGCTCCTCATCAGTCTTAGAGTAGATAGTGATGTCATCAAGGTATATGAATATGAAGTAACCTATGTCTTCTAAAAAAGCTATGTCCATTTCCCTTTGGAAATTAGCCCCTTCATTCATTAAACCGAATGGAATTTTAACATACATGAACGTACCCCAAGATGTAGTGAAAGCAATTTTAAGTTGGTCACTTGGAAAGACTAGTACTTGTTTATAACCTGAGAAGCCATCTAATAATGAGATTCTTTGTGAACCAACTACCTTTTGGAGTATGCGATCCATTTTAGGCAAGGGGTAATTGTCTTTCAAGGAGGATTTGTTCAAATTTTTGAAGTCAATACAAAGCCTAATTTCCCCGATCTTCTTCCTAACTGACACAAGGTTGGACACCCATTCTGAGTATCGGATAGGGACTATGATCCCGACATCGTACATCTTTTTGATTTCTTTCTCAACTGAGGGTAACAAGAGGGGGTTTATTCTTCTCAATTTTTTTTTAAATGGTTTTTGATTTTCTTTGAGAGGAATTTTATGTTGGATGATTTTGGTGTCATAGGATTTCAAGTCTTCATACCCCCAAGCAAACACATCTTTAAATTCTCTAAAAATCTCAATGTATTTCTATTTTGTGTGAGATGGGAGAGTTTTGGACAACTTGATTATTTTGGGCTCTTTCATCCCTCCAATGTTACACTCTTCTACATTTGTTTCAGTGGGTTCCATCTTGGGTTTTTTAGCTACATCATTAAAATCAAACAACTCTTTTAGTGGTGTAAGGCCTCTTGGCAAGGTGTCATCTTTGTACTGTAGAATTTCAAGTTCTCTTCGATCTGATTTATCAAATAATTCTGAAATACAAGGGTTTTGAAGGTGGTTTATATCATCATCAAAGGGAAGCTCTGTTTTTGGAGTTTCTTTTTTAGCAGAATTGTTTCTTTCAAATCTCAAACTCTGTTTTGTGCTTCAAAAGTCATTTCTGGATTGCAGAAAATAATCTATTTGGTCATCATTGTCAAACACCTGCCAATGGTTCAAGTTGTCTGGTACAATAGGCCTGTTCTTTATTTTGATGAGGCATTGATTATTTTCATAAGGTAAAGAGCAATTGCTGGCAGCAAAGGCAAGCTCATTGGCAAGGCAGTTTTGGGCACTAGGGATGAAGGTAAGCTCATATTTCTCAAAGGTTTTGAGAAGGTCTAGGGAAGCGTTTATATATTCCCTTAACCTAGGGTTATTGGCTGAATACTCTCCCTTAATTTTATTGATGATTAGTTCAGAATCTCCTTGGATCAATATTTTCTTGGCTTTGAGATTTTTAAGTAAGTATAGACCAATAAGGAGAGCCTCATACTCTGCAACATTATTGGTACATTGAAAATATAACCTATAGGAATGGCCTTCATTTTTGTTGTGGATCTAAACACCAGCTCCTGATCCACCCTTACCATAAGAACCATCAAAGCTCATATGCCAAATTGTGTTAATGTTCTGCACTTCGGGGCTGCTAGAGTTTTGGGAGTCATTTTCTTGATTAGAGAGTTGTTTTGATTGTTCTGGGGGACTTAGTTCTCTCTCATTGTCATTCACTTGTTCACTTATGTCATTTTCATTGTACAGGATGAAGGAGTCGAGGTCTGAGTGAATGGAATAAACTAGTGTGTTATTTGGTATATCTATGTTACTCACCATGTATTTCATGTGGGATTCCCAGTACAATCTTCTTGTTTGATTGAAGACTGGGATGGTGGCATAGGTCATGTCCATTTGAAGGCTGCCCTGGAGTTTGGCCCCCCATGATCTAGATAAAGGCATGCCATACTTTGGGGGGATGTCAGCCACAACTATAACCATGACTAGACTCTTAGCGGGGATTTGTGCCAGATTGACACATAGATCCTTGATTAGGCCCAGACACTTAACCCTACTAGAATCAAAAGAATACATGTCTTTGTAGGGCTTTGTGATTTCTAGGCCCAATATCTCCATCACAACCTTTGGCATGAGATTGTGTGAGGCACCGGAGTCTAGCATAACATTATGCAGAATTTTTTCATGTATGTTCAGACTTACATAGAAAGGAGGGACTGATCCTTCTTGATATCTTCCCTCTACTTCAGGACCAAACAACAGTTCTGGTTTATCATCAGTTAAGTTTAAGGTATCAATATCCTTGTCTATGTGTAACACTTTGAAAATATAGGATCTATATACCTCTCGGGTTACCAATTCAGTGAGGGGTATAGTGATCTTGATTTTGGCAATCTCCCCCTCAAAACTGAAAGGTGCAATTGTCTTTATTGCATTTACATCAAATTTATCAGACATGAACTTTTATATATTTTTAATTTTCTAATTCTGATTTGATGGTTTGGACAACAAGGTTTTTTGAGGGCCACTATTTGAAGTACTAGGGAAATTTGAATCATTACTAGGTTGGCTAGTCTTTTGCTTGTTTAGTTCAGTCTTCTTAGCCATAGTATTTGTGCTTTTTGTTTCTTTTTTAGGAATAGTTTTAGAGGTCTTTCTAACAGCAACGTTTGGCTGATTTGTTTTAGGAACATCTTGAATCTTTTTGCTCCTAAGGCCATACTGCCTATGGACTTCCATTATGGCTTTCTCAAATCCTAATCTATAGTCTTCGGAATCTTCATATGATTTCTCATGTGGTTTTGAGGAAAAAATCTTTTGTTCTTATTCAGTAAGGAATGTGTTATCCTAATCATCCGAACCTATGATATTTACATGGTCTTCTTCCAACTGCTCAGGCTCTCTTTCTTCTTCATCTACATAGTTGTCTTGGAAAGGGGGTCTGATTTGTTGGTCACTCTCTCTTTTTATGACTGGAGGAGGGACTCTTCTAAAATTTTGATTTCTATTCTTGTTTTTAAGATTGGCTTGATTTTCCCTAGGGGGTGTTCTCTCATTCAAACTGAATTTTTCCATCATCCTCTCCATTTTCCTAACTATGGAGTCAAGTTTGGTGTCAAAAGAGGAGGGTGCAGGTGTTGTGTCATCTCTATAAGTCACCCTTTTTTCTGATCTCACTTTAGCCCTTTTCTCCATCAAATTGGCCTCTACACTTACAGCCCCCTTTTGCATGTCTTCTAGAGTTAGGTAATCTCTCTCCCTTAGTTGATAGGCCATATCAGCATCAAAGCATTCAGGATATTTTACTAAGGTCAAGCCTTGGGGAGGTTTTATGTGAGGTGGGAGAGCATTGTAAACACTATTAAACCTAGTGGAGTAGTCATGAACACTTTCTCTCGGATTTCTCTTAAGATTGTTATACTCGAACAGAATTTGGAGGGGGTTCTTCTTGATTTCCCATTTGTTCACAAAGGTTTGGTATAGAGTAGGGAGATCATGAATGTTGTTGGGAGGTAAGTGTTTAAACCATTTCTTGGGTTCTCCCCTTAGGCTCTGAGCAACAATCCTCATTTTTATGGTTTCTTCTTCTATCTCCATATAGTCAAAAGCATCATTAATTCTATCTACATGTTTTTGAGCAGTAATGGATTCAGTCCCTAAGAAGTGAGGGATTTTGGACTGATAGTCATTTGGCAAAGGTAATAGTGGTTTCTGTAGAGCAAGTGGAGCATACCAGGCTGCCATGATGGTAGGGAAAGGAAACAAAGGCTGATTTACAAGGGGAGGATTTGTGAGAGGTGGAGAAGGATGGAGTGAGGTGGTTCGCACACTGGTGGTATGGATGGGTGTAGCTGAGGTACTTGGACCAGAAGACTGATTCTGAGTAGATTTGAGATGAAAAGGGCTGAAGTGATGTGGAAGCTAAAAATCAGGTGGAGTGGAAGGAGAAGCTTCTCTACTGGAGCTTTGTTGCAAATCTATGGGCTCAAAGTCAGCTTGGTCAACCCTACTTTGTGACTTGTTCCTGAATAGGTTCTTGGTTTTGTGAAAATCAAATTGAGGATCTTGTGAAACTGTAAGGTGTTCTTGTGCAGAACTTGATCTATGGATGGTCCTAATAGTGGGTGAGTTTCCAGATTTAGGATTTTGCCACAAAATTTTTTCTGGGTTATCAACTACGGTAGGAGGATTTGGGTCCAGGTGTGATTTGGTATAGATCCTTCATGAAGCTAGATCTATTTATTCACACAAGGTATAATTAGGCCTTAAAAAATATTTTGGACTGATTTGAGACAATCCTAGAACAACCTATGGGACTAGTGGGATGAGGAAGGCCTACTGGAGGCTAGTGGAGTCGCCAAGTGGATTTTTTTTGAAATTTTGAAGATATGTATACAATGGTCCACCACCAAATTCTTGATAAAAAATAAATCTGGGGAGTGCTTTTGGGTTTGTGATTTCTTTATGTAGCCTTAAGGTTAATGAGTATTCCCTAACTAGGTCATTATCTTGCTAGGACGATGAAGTAATTAGTTTCTACTCTGGGTATGGGTTGGTTTTTAAGTCAAACTAAGGATGTATATGAGTCTATAAGAGTTTTTCAAGCTACTATAAACTTAGTCCCACCATGATTGCCATTATGTTAGCTCCCCGCAATTTTCTAGATTGATTCAGATACAAATTGACAAGGGTAACATCAAACCAAGCTTTGGAATCCAAGGACCTAGCCTTCCTGGATTCGGAGAGGGATCTCTCAATGTATGCAAAGATATGTCATGTTTACTGATTAGGGTTTATTTTAGGCTAGATGTTAAGTGCAAGGTATTTTGATTGTTTTTTGGTTGGGTATGATACTTGGATATATTTTAGATAGGAAAAATGGAATATTGTTAATTCATTGGGCAATGGAGTCTAACAAGGTCCAAATAAGTTTTTCAATGGTGTTTAAGAGCATTCGCAGGGAAAATTTTACTTGGTTGGTGGATCTTTTAAGGTTATGAAGGATTTATGAAATGGACATAAAGATTGAGAACAACAAACTAATAAAGGGCTGAAACCGAATCCTTTATATACCTGTAAACTGAGGGAATTAGAAAATTATTATGAACAACAAGAGAATCAAAGGAATAAGCAGAACCTAATCCACTTGATTTTAGACTGGGAACAGATAATTAACCAAGACAAACATTCAGATAAAAACTTAGAAAGATAAGAAACTTATCCAACTTTCAGAGCTTTTATCATCTAGAGCAGAAAAAAATTTAAGATACACAAGTAACTATAACCATAGAAGGAGAGAAAACTCTAACATCCAAAGTTACAGCTATAAGGTTTCCTTAAAACAATTTTAGCTAAGTAAAGGCAAAGAGCATGATTTTAAACAGACTTCTTTGACAAACCTAGACAAAGCTGCTTTAAAGAGATGATTCCAAGAATGGAATATTTCAGTGGCAACAATATGCAGGGCTAACCATAAATCATAATTGATGCTAACTGATCTAATTTATTCAAGAAATGGATGAGCTAAGAAATTGTTATAGAGAAAGAAATGATTTCTCTAATGTATCTTAGCAGAAGAAAACATTAAGGCAGTGAAGGACAAACAGATTTAAGGTGCCATTAGAAAACATTTCTTAATCTAAATTCTTTGTCCTACTGCAACATAGCAAGATGGAAAACATAATGGAAAACTAGAAAACATAAACAAAATAAAAATTCACCATCAACCAACCCTATGGATCCTGCAAGTAATCCTTCTTCATCAACAAGAAAATCAGATCATGCATGAGTTCCAAGGCATCAATTTCTCTTCAAGAGCTTCAAAGGACTATGTATTATTCCAGCATCAATCATCAAAATCCAAAATTTACAATGAGTTCCAATGTAGTATTTATACTGCAAATGAGGAAGTGAAACTCTTCTAGGGTTCAAAATGTTATTAATTACAGAGTAAATGCATTCCTAGCCTTGAAAACCACATAGAGCATAAGGTAAGAATATCTGCAGCTAATTCTCTATTAAATAACTTTATCTTAATTTCTGAGATAAATATAGGTGGAAAATATTGACTTTTAAGGCTCTACCCTATCTTTAAAATAACTGTTCTGACAGTTTAATAATTTTTCTTTTGTGTAATAACTGCTTGTTTGCCTTTATAGATAAAGAATTGGCCAAAGGAGTCAGTTGATATTTCTGATTGAATAACTACTCTGTGTTGATGTGTTTCAAGGCTGCTTTAGCCTAATCTTTCCTTGATCTAAGCAATAAACTGTGTTTAAGGCCTGATTTAGCTTTTAGCCTTCACAATTCATCATGCTTCCTTTAATACTTTATGGCTTTCTTTAAACCTTTTCATCTGTCTTTAACTGTGTTTTTATCTTTTAATCTTCACAGGTTAAGCCTTTAATCTTTAGATTTATGCTCTTTAACCTTCATTCTTCATCTCTAGTCTTCGTTTCTTTTTGTGTACAGGTGACTTTGGCGCGTTGGAGGGTTTCGTTTAATCAATGCTCATGATACGCTGATCAAACCTTTGAATTCGAACCCTGTGAACTCGTTTTCTTCATGATTTTTCCCTGAGGATCGTCATCCTGGGCCTTTCTTGCCACTGCTCTGGCTTGTGAGAGGGCTGGCTTATTTTCCCACCATTAAACCTGCAACTCAACATAAAATATCAATAAATCTTGCATTTTTTGGATAAAACTGCTTAAGAGGATCACCAGAGGTGAAGGAGCTGTGTAGAGGGGAATGAATGTAGCAGAAGGATATTCCATGGTCGAAACCATAAGAAACAAGGTTTAAACTTGGTTTATGGCACGAGAGTGGAAAGGCAGTTTTGCAGAAAGCCGTAGGTATTTTTCGCGTGGCCAGAAGCTGGTAAGCGGTAATGGGCTGGGGGAACGTGATACAGGCTAGAAGGTGACACGTATCATCCAAAAACAGCCCATTTCATGTGGAAGTTTCACGATGGAAGGGTTTGGGCAAATCGGGTGCGAAGAGGATTTGAAGCCGTCCGATTTGGGAAATACAGATCAACGGCTATTAATCAGCACAAACATTGAAGAGTTGTGCGATGGATGGATGGTGGGGCCTAATGGCAACGTCAGCAATTTTCTTGTGTAGCGGAGAAATTGATTGGCGGGGTGAAATGGTGAGGTTAAGTGGGAGCCGTTGGATCGTAAAGATCAATGGTTCTAATCTATTCCGTGGGAAGATGGTAGATGGAGGGGGAGAACAGGGAGAATGCATGATGGGGGAAGCAAGGGCTGTTAGATATTGAGGATCAATGGTTGAGATTTAAAGATGCAGTAGAACGGATGGTCAACGGGTTTAAACGATAAGGGACACGATGACCGTCGGATAAGACAATCAACGACCTAGATTTAAAAGATGAAGAGATATGAACGGGGGTTTAGAGAGCGGGAATGTAAAGGGGAGGAGCCCCGCTGGCCATTGGATCGTCACAATCAATGGCCAGGATCTCTTCCTGGGGGACCACAAAAGCACAGAGGGTGAAGAGGTGCGGGAGGCTTGGAAAGATTTCGGACCGTTAGATCTGGGGAGATCGATGGCTGAGATCTGCTCAAGGGATCAGTCATCAGCAAAAAAAAGGAATGTGGGAGTGACCCTTTGCGGTTTGCGATGGAGCGATGAAGCGCGGACCGTCCAATCTGAGGGAGATCGATGGTCGGGATTTTATCGACGAGGAATTCCATCAACGGAAAAACGAGTGGGAACGAGGAAACGCTAAAGCACGATGCGATGTAGCGATGTACAGACCGTCCGATCTAGGGAGAATGGACGGTCAGGATTGAATTGAGATTTCTCATCGGCGGCAAACATTTTTAAAGGGAAAAAGGTTGCAGGGCCTTGCAAAAAGCCGAAATGCTGATGGGCCGATGGGCCAATGGGCCTAGCACTCGGTCATGGAGTGGGTTATATGTAAAAAAAGGGGGCTAGGGCTAATCCGAAAGGTGTTGAAAACCTTATGCATAAAAAGGGGCGGAAAGGGTAAAAAACAAAGGTTTTTAAGGTTTTTTGAGGTTTCCGATATGTTAGAAAAAGGGGTTTAAAACCAAATAAAAAGGATTTATAAGGTTTTAAGGGGATTTTGAAGGAAACAAAGGGTAAAATGAGGAAGATGGGTGGGAAAATAAGGACACATTTTGAAATGGAGAAATGATGAGGATTATGAGTTTTGAAGGCAGTTTTCATTATGAATCAGCAGGGCTATTTGAATGAAGATATCAGTGATATGGATTTTTGAAAGATAAGGGACATGGAAAGACTTCAAGAACTCACAGATTTGCTAAAATTTGTTTCTTGAAGGCTAAAAGGATCTGTTTTAACCATCTTTGAATATGTCAAAATTATGGATGGCTAATAACAAGTAAAATAGTGAACGGGGCAAGTATTCCACAAATAAATAAGAAAGGACCAGGCGCAACCAAAGAGAGAAGGAAAACAAACCACAGCAAGGGAGTGGTCAGGACCGTTAGATCTAAACAACAATCAATGACTGAGATTCAAATCGAAAATTTTGCAAGATAGGTGCAAAGGGTAAAATTCAAAAATTTTGAAGTGCGATGTGCGATGGTGGTGGGACCCAGTCACCCGCCACACTTCCTTTCATTCCATTTCCCTTTTAAATCGCTAAAACCTTACCTTTCCGCCTTTCTTCTTTACTTATCTACTTTACCTTTTTCGACATAATATCATTGCTTCTCCTCCACCTTTCCTATCCCCCCGATTGCAGTTAAAGTGGGCCAGCCCCCTGAAACGTCAACCCTTTCTCCCGTGCACTTCGCACTTCACAACAAATAACACTTAACCCTTGTTGTGCACATTATAAAATTTTCAATCTTAAACTTGCGGCTATTGTCCCACCTTCATGCCACGTCACTTACCTTCTCCCCCGCACTTCGCACTTCACTCCTTTTAGTGTTTACCACCTCTGCTTACGGTTAAACCTTATGTTTTGCGATCCGCGGGCAGCGGGCAAGTCCCAAATTCCTCCACGTCGCCCTTCTCTCCCCACACTTCGCAATTTTTATATGTTAAACCCCTCATTCTTATAAATAAAACTTAAAGTTTGTGATTTCTGATGCAGCTAGTCCCACCTTTGTCACCTCCCACTTCGCATCGCATTGCCAATTTCCTTCCTTATATCACAAATTGCAAAACTTGTGAAATGCAATTCAGTAGTGGATGCATTGCAGCTCCAGAATAAATTTAATAATTTTTCAGGTCCGGGTATGTGAGTTTTGATGTTGTTTTGCTTTGAAAAAGGGTTAATCACGACAAAAGGACTCGGGTAGCAAAAGACAGAAAAGGTCAAGTCAGGTCCCACCCATCCGCTACGTATTTCCACCTCTAATCACCCTCCACCTTTCCTCCTCCATTCCTCTTCCCTACATCCGACGGCCGTTATCTTGTTCCAGCCTCCCCGCAGTATTTGAACTTTATCATGAAGGGGGGGGGTCTGAAATGGGCGGTATCTATTACCATCCACTCCTCCATGTTCCTTCCTCTCATCATTTCGCACCCCCCCCTCTCTGATACCGCTTACCACTTGATACCCCCTCCGAAATTCGGTTTCCGGTTCGCAGTTCAAATACAACATGGGCTTCTGCGTGTAATATGCAATGGTGGTTTATTTAGTTAGCTCATGAGTCTTCTACTAAAGAGTTAGGCGCATGCAATACAACTGGCCACTTCACAACAGACTGAGTGGAAATCATAAGACTGAGGGAGTGGAGGCTTTCAAGTAACAAATGGAATCATACGATGACAGCGAGCCTACCCACCTACGACCACTCCTCTCCATACCATCTCAAGGCTCCCATAATTTTCCTCCATGATCAACCACGTCTATGTTTTTTACTGTTTGATTTTGATATTTCGATGGTGAAATCTCAATTTCACCCATTCCTGTTTTAATTCTCTCCATACATAAGTAATTGCTAGATGTATGCTCTGCAAGTTAGGTAGTATATTTTTATTTCATAGGTATGGGTCAATAATAAATGATTAAGACCATATACCCTCCGGGGACTCTATATGTAGTGAGTTCTATGATGAAAGAAGAGGTTCTAGAATTTTGGAAGAATTTTTCTGTAGTTTTGTATGATTGTGCTCCCTGCGCTCTGAGATACATATTTGGGAGAGTTGTTTGAACTTATTGTAATACAAAGTTGTTATTTGGATTCCAGATGGAGAAATAAGTAGTATGTATCTGTTTTCCTCTGTTATCAGTAATCTCTTTTATGTATAATCATCTACCACACTATGTTACTTTGAAGGTCTGTGTAATTTAGCTGCTGGTAGTCTGTAATTTTATTCATGAATTCGTGTTTGCATAGTGCTTAGGTGTTAACACTCATATATTAAGCTTGCCTCACTCCCTTAATTTGGGCTCTACGAACCTCTGTTGTTGCCCATATCTCATTCATATCTGCTTCCTCTGAGGTCACTGGGGGACAGATTCTTAAATCTCTTAAGCCTGTCTCTTGTGGGTTCATTCTTTATTCTTCCTCACCACCTCTGCATATTTTTAAATTTTTTGCTCATTGTTTTATACTTGGCCCAAGTAAAAGCCATCAAGCCTCGTAGCCTCTTAGCGCTCTCACAGTATAGGGAATTCACATGAATCGACTCCAAAGCCTTCTCTCTCCATGAACCACCAAAACCTTTGTTCTCTTATTCCACATTCTGTCAGAGGCATTTATACAATTTTTCACCTTTAACCTTTGATTTTAAGATGTCCTAGGCACTAGTATTTTGCAACTCAGGGCTGTCTCTAGGAGCTACAACATTGTCTATAAAAAAAATCAAAATTAAACAAATTAATTTTGCACATATTAAACAAAATCTCAATTCTCTCAACAAATTCTCCAAATAAAAAATAATTTGGAAAATAAAAACAAAAAAAAATCATGTTGTGATTGTTTACTATAGATATTTGAATAACACTTGAGAAATCTGGAGAATTAATTAATGAGAACAATGAGATTTTCCCAAATCAAACTCAAAAAAATTATTTTTTGTTGTAAATTCATTACTCAAACTTATGCTAAATTTTTGGACTATCAAATATTCATATATGCTTTATTTTATTGTCTATAATTTTAGCTTTCCAACTAGCCCTTTTGGGTCACATTTAGCCAAGTAGAACTCAAGATAGAGCTTTCAAAAGTTAGATTATCAAAATTGTCAAAGCATTGGAAAATGCATGCTTGGACAAATAATTAAAAATTTTGCTTTCTAATAAAGTTCTAAAAATTATTTAAAATGAAATTAAAAAATTATATACAAATTAAAGTAAAACGAAATTAAACAAAATTAAACTATTTAAAATATAAGAAAATGAAATTTAAAATAAAATAAAATAAAATAAAAAATATATTAAAAAATTAAACTATATATTAAAATAATTAAAAATAAGATTTAATAAACTCTTTTTAAAAATAAGAAGTGGCTTTGTGGCTCATTAATGAGCCCAAGAGGTTTATGGTGGAGGAGGGGAGGAGCCTGGGCTCCACATGGAGTGGGACTATTTCAGCATGTTGTAACCCTAGACACAACCTCTCGCTGAGAAGAGGTCGGTGCTTAATACATCTATACAAAGAGATAATAAATATTATGTGATGTCCCATCATGGTTATTCATAAATAATTTTCACTCGTAATGCAGATGAAAACTTCTTGAAATAGAAATACTTCTCAGGATGGCCTTAATGACTATGAAAATAAATTTGTTAGGATATTCTGACACATAGGAAATATTTAAGAATAACTTAGTCTAGTGTAGAGTTAGGTAAAGTGTGTTACTTTACCATGTACATTTGTAACTTATAATCCGACGGTCACGATTTGTAGTGATCTGATGGTTATCTCTTACCTTGGTATTAATGACACTTGATCTCCAGCTTAACACCTGATTGGTCTATAATCTCTATTTAAAGAGCATGGAGGGTCATTTTTCCGGTAACCGTTTATGAGAGAAACATATGTAACTTTTCTTTTATATTAATAAATTTCCTGAAGTGGCCGTGTTGGCTCAGGCTGTGGACCATTTCCCTCTTTGAGGGTTTTAACCACGTAATTATACTGGTGTATTGATTTGTGATCTATTTGTGAGCAGTGACCTTTGTTTCTTGACCTATGGAATTTACTCTGTAAATTCATACATGGTATCAGAGCTATTTTGAGGGCCGCATCCGTTGTTGATCAAAATCTGAAGCCTGTTTGATTGCATGTGAATGTCGTTTTGTAGATCTACTATTTTTGAACCTTTTTCGGCTTGGAGAAATGCTCTTTTGTGTCCAGAGCATCGGTTATAGTGAGGAATTCCTTTTATTTCATCCGAAAAGGTTTTCAGCTGCCCAAGTTATGACAATTTAGATTTGAAGGTATAAAGCATCTATTTTGCAGTTACATTTGTTAATAGTTCTAGTTATTTCGGTTCCCTCTGTTTATTTTCGGTTTTTAGGTTTTATTTATTTGCCAGATCTATACCCTCTTCTCTGTGTATGCTCTTTTCTCTGCGCTACGTGCGATCTTGGAAAATCAGAAACAGGAAAAGGGATTTTTTTTACTACATATGCTCTTTCCCCACATCTTTGTGTGATCTTGGGAAATCAGAAATAGTGAAAAAAATGATAGTTGCCGGTAAGGCTAACCAAAAATCTAACATTCTGCCATAAGGCTTGCATTTATTTATTTTTCTTTTTGCTTGGTTTTTTGTGTTTTTTTGTACAGGAAAAGGCACACATACCAAAGAGTAAAAAAAAAAAACCTTTCCTCCTTTGAAACAATAACAGAATCATTTTACTATCTCACTTGGTGAGGGGTTAGTTTATGAGAATAGAGATCTTGGGTTCAAATCTCTTTCTCAAGCTTCTTTTGTAAATAGTTTTTGTTAAAAGGGGCAGATTTTTTTTTTTAAAAGTCGCACTTCATCCTGTTCCCGTAACTATTCGACATTTTTAACTCGTTTTTCAAAAAGGTATAACTTCTTCATCCTGAAGCCGTTTTTCGAGCCAGTTTTTTTGAAAAGGCCTAATTTTTCGAGATATTTCCATTGGAGCAATTAGTTTCATATTTTCTTTAGTTTTTTAAAAAATGGAAAGTGCATTCCTGATTATTCTTAACAACGCCAATTATTTCCAATGGCTACCTCACATGGTAGATATACTTAGAAGTAAAGGGCTTTACAGAATAGCCACAGGGGTAGAAACTAAACCTTTTGATGATGATAAAGTCGCTAAATGGAAAAATAAACAAGATCAAGCACAAGGGTTGATAGGAATGTCCATTGCTCAAGATTTTTGATTTCATATCCTTGACATTGACACCCCTCATGAAGCCCTAGATAAGCTAAATACTGTATTTGGCATTCAAAATCAAATCAAGGCTCACCAGCTTGAAAATGAGTTGCTTACTTTGGACCCCAATAATTTCTCCTCTATTGAAGACTTTTTGTCCAAATTCAAGACCCTTAGACGTCTTTTAGACGGTTGTAAGGTCAGAAAGGAAAATAGTAGCGTTATCTATTGCATTCTTGCTAGGCTTGGCCCTGCTTACTCTGTATTTTTTTCTGCCTTCCATTCCACTAGATAAGCCATCATTTCTTCAAGAACCCCCTACAAGAACCCTTCTTTTGATTCCTTTTGTGATTCTTTGATAAGAGAACAAGAAAAACTCTTACACCTTGGTCTTATCACTTCTGGAAATGTGTCTAAGAAAGCCTTAGCAGCCCAACAACAATCATATCAAAAGAATCCAAAGAAGCAGTATCCTAAAATGTATGGTCCGAAACCAAACAAGGGTTTAATAAATTTCAGCCGCAAACTGAAAAAGCAAGTCACCAAAATGATAAGGCATATAAAAACAAAAGAAAGAAGACAGATAGACATTGCAACTTTTGGAATTGTGATGGCCATATAGAATCCAAATTTTTTAAGAAGATGGAAGCCTTAGAACCAAAAATAAAGAAGCACAACATCAATTTGGAGAACTCTTCACCTTCATCTTCAGGAATGGCAATTTCTACTTGTGGTTTTCAAGCATCAAGATCTAGCTATGCATTAAATGTATCTTCCTCTTCTCATTCTCATTTGTGGCTCATTGATTCTGGAGCTTCTTATCACATGGCCAAAAATAAAGCCATGTTTTCTTCTTTAAATGATTGTAACACCAAACATATTTATGTTGGTGATGATAGATCTCTTAGTGTTGTAGGATCTAGAACCATTCATCTCGATAATGGTCAATTTAATGATGCACTATGTGTTCCTACCTTGTCATGTAACCTTCTCTCTATTTATCAGATAAATCATTTAGGTGAAGGGAAAATAGTAGAATTATCACCTCATGATGTTGTAATCAAGGACCTCAAAGATCCTAAACATATTTTAGCTACTAGCATTACTAATGATTCCACAAGGTTTTATAAGTTTGACAACTTTGGATCATCATGTATTCCCTCCATTTTTTTTGCTCATAATGATGAAGTGAGAAAACTTTGGCATGATTGATTTGGTCACTTAAACTATCTCTCTCTTCAAACTCTATGTAACGAAAATATGGTGACGAGTCTTCCTATGGTATCTTGCCGAGATGGTGTTTTCTCCAGATGTGTACGTGGAAAACATCATCGGGATAAGTTTGACAAATGTGTCTCTTGGCATGCTTCATCCCCTTTGCAGCTTGTGCATAGTGATTTATGTGGTCCCATTCTTGTTGTTTCTTTCTTTAGTTGCAAGTACTTCTTAACTTTCATTGATGATTTTTCCAGGCGCACTTGGGTATACTTCCTAAAACTCAAGAGTGAATTTTTTAACATGTTGTTGGCCTTTAAGGCCTTTGTTGAGAAACAATCTGGACATCAAATTCTTAAGTTAAGATCAGACAATGGAGGAGAATATGTTAACAACAAATTTATCATTCCCTGCCTTTGAGCATGGAATTCCTCTACATGAGTTTGTTCCCATATATACAACAAAATGGTGTAGCTGAAAGGAAGAATTTCACCTTAAAAGAAATGGCTAATTGTATGCTTCAATCTAAAGGACTTGGTCTTAATTTTTTGGTAGAAGCCATTAACTATGCAAATTACATAGTAAATCACACTCCTACTAAGGTTTTAAAGAATATAACTCTAGAAGAAGCTTGGAGCTCAATCAAACCAGATGTAAGTCACTTTCATGTTTTTGGAAGTGATGCTTGGGCCCATATTCCAAATGCGAAACATAAAACCTTAGAACCTAAGAGTGAAAAATGCATTTTTGTTGGATATTCTGAAGATGTCAAAGGATATAGACTTCTTCAACCAAAATCCAAAAATATAATCATTAGAAGAGATGTAAAATTTGATGAAAATATATCGGCCTACGAGCCTAGTTCGGCGAGTGTGCCACCTTTGGCCTGCGAGCTTGATTCGACATATGTGCCACCTCTCTCTCTCTCTCTTCTATTTTTTTTAGCATTCCTTCTAGTTCAGATGATGACAGCGAGGATGAAAATCCTCCTCCACCTCTTGAAATTGTTCCTTTTACTCCACCGCTTCCAAGATGGGTCCACTCTACTTGAGATGCAGTAGGTTCTCTTGTAGGTGACCCTGCCGAACGACGACGTCCATGTTCTCAATTTAAAAGAGCCTCTTCCTTAGTGGCTCAAGTTCCAGAAAATCCTGATCCAGAAACCTTTGAAGAAGCCTCCGATCATCCAGATGGGGATGAAGCTATGAATGAAGAATATCGCTCCTTATTGGCGAATGATACTTGGGATCTTGTTCCTCTTCCAAAAGGAAGAAAAATTGTCAGATGCAGATGGGTTTACAAAACAAAGTTTGGACCAGATGGAAAAGTGGATAGACATAAAGCTCGTCTTGCCGCTAAAGGATTTTCACAAGTTGAAGGCATTGACTATACTGAAACCTTCTCCCCTGTTGCCAAAATGAATTCTATCTGCCTTGTTCTTTCCCTTGCTGCCTCCTTTAAATGGGAAGTCCATCAGATGGATGTTAAATCCGCCTTCTTACATGGAGATTTGCATGAATAAATCTACATGTAACAACCCCCTAACTTTATCTAAAAATACTCCAGCCTTGTTTATCGCCTTAGGAAGTCTCTCTATGGTCTCAAACAAGCTCCTTAGGCTTGGTATGCCAAAATGGATAGATTTCTCTTAGATAATGGATTTTCTAGGTGTCATTCTGACAAGACTATCTACACCAAGAAAGTGGGTACTTCCTTCACCATCATTGTTCTTTATGTTGATGATCTTATCCTTACTGGTAGTGATCCAAACCATATAAACCATGTGAAGTCTAGCCTCAAAAAGAAGTTTGAAATGACAGACTTAGGACACTTGCATTATTTCCTTGGTCTTCAAGTCTTGCAATCCAAGGAAGGCATTACCCTCTCTTAGTCCAAGTATGCCTGTGATCTTCTACACCACTTTCACATGGAAGACTGTAAGCCAGCCCCTTCTCCCTTTCAGTCTGGAGTCAAGCTTTCAGTCACTTGTACTACCCCTGAAGTTGATGCTACCTTATATCATCAACTTGTTGGTAAACTTCTGTATCTAACCCATACCCGTCTTGACCTTTCCTTTGCCGTTGGTCTTGTCGCTCAGTTTATGCACCAACCTCATGAAAGTCACTGGAAAGCAGCTAAAAGAATTCTTCGATATATTCGAGGTACAGTTCAATTCAGGATTCATTACAGTGCAGGAGCATCTCCATTGTTGATTGGTTTCACTGATTTTGATTGGGTTGGTGACCCTGATGATCGAAAGTCTACTGCAAGATATGTATTCACTCTTGGTTCGTGGACTTAGTACTTGGTCTTGTAAGAAAAAAGTTCCATCTCTCTATCTTTGTGCGTGCTTAAGTATCGGGTGTAGTTGAAGCGCAAAGGAAGCCATGTGGCTTCGTCGTATCCCCCGTCTAAATTTGGTCTTCTTAATGTGTGAGATCAACTACACTTTGGTGTGATAATCAGAGTGTCATTCAGCTATGTAAAGATCCAATTCAGCATCAACGTATGAAACACATTGAACTCCACATACACTTCATCATAAAGCTCATTCATGATCGTGTTCTTGAAGTGTAGTACTGTCCAACGAATGATCAAGTAGCCGATATCTTTACAAAGGTTCTCATATAAGCGGATTTTACCAAAATTCGATCCATGCTTAGAGTTCAGGAAAGTTGACATTAAGGGGGGATAGGCTCTAATGCCTCCTTCCTTCTCCTATTGTGTCACTTTTGTAAGTCCTTCAATCCTATCCCAATTTGTGCTTAAGGGGGGATGTTAGGATATTTCGACACATAGGAAATAGGCTCCTATTGTGTCACTTTTGCAAATCCTTCAATCCTATCCCAAGTTTTTCTTAAGGGGGTATGTTAGGATATTTCTACACATAGGAAATAGTTAAGAATAACTTAGTCTAGTGTAGAGTTAGGTAAAGTGTGTTTCTTTATCATGTACATTTGTAACTTATAATCCGACGATCACGATTTGTAGTGATCTCGACTGTTATCTCTCACCTCGCATTAATGACACTTGATCCGTGGCTTAACACCCGGGATTGGTCCATGATCACTATTCAAAGAGCATGGAGGGTCATTTTTCCGGTAACCGTTTATGAGAGAAACATATGTAAATTTTCTTTTTATATTAATAAATTGCTTGAAGTGGCCGCGTTGGCTCAGGTCATGAACTGTTTCCCTCTTTGAGGGTTTTAACCACATGATTATATTGGTGTATTGATTTGTGATCTGTTTGTGAGCGGTGACCTTTGGTTCTTGATCTACTAACTTACCCTATAAATTCCTATAGAATTAAATTTGTAGCAGGGTGAGAGATAGAAAAGTAGAAGGTTCTAAACAAAAGGCTGCAACTACAAAAAAATTATTTAAACCATAGTAGAATGCATGAGAGACTTAGAGAATGTATGTATGTGTGGAAAACTTGAGCGCAGTTTTACGATTACAGGTACTCTGAGCAAAGTAAATCTTTATTATAAAAATAAACGGCATTATCGTAACATTTTTCCAAAAGAAGAGGAAAAATCAGTTTGGAATCATCGAGGAAGCTTTTATTAAACTCAAGAAAAGATAACACATTACACAACAATTTTTTCTCTCTTTGAAGTGAAAATTCGAAACACCAAAAATGGTTCTTCAAAGTCTTTTTGTAATGACCTTACAAAGATGACAGTTATAAAAACTGTTAAATGTCGTAAATTTCTTAAACTACTTTAGAAACTACTCTAAGCCCTATTTGGTCCTCCTGAGGACTTTAAACTTCAAACTTAAAATATATTGACTCAAAATTACAATACACAATGTCCTTTGAAATATTTCACGAAAGAAACCATGTGGCTGATTTTCATTGGGTAACTTGTGATTTTTTAGCCGGCTCTCTTGTAGAAGGTCCAGGTTGAACTACTTCACTTTCCGTAGAATCCAATGAAATCCTCTTATTGCCCACGGGGGCACCCATGGTGGTAAGCGGTCCCACTGGCTGGTGATGTCATAGACGATCGTGGTTTTTGATCACGAAAAGGTTGTTTTACCGCCAAACTATCTGCATGGGCACCAACGTCGATAACATCTGTGTTGTTTGTGTTGTTGGGTTTCTCTGTTGGGGAATTTATTTTGATATTGCACAATCCTCAACTCGGCATCAATCCCATTCATTTAAAAATAAGCCACTATCCAAATAATTTTGATTTTTCTTTTATGATATATATATATTTTTTTGTGTTTTTGAGATATATGATTTTTTTTCGCATTTTGAACATACTAAATGATCTGAAAATGGTATGGATAATTTGTTATGTATTACAAGAACCTCCCACTCAGTTTAACAATTAAATGATCTAGCTTGTACTTGACAATTTGTGGAATTTATGCTTGAAAGTGGTGTATGATTTTTAATTGTTTATGTGTCTTAAGTTCATTTTCTCTTGCTGAAATTTAACATGTATAACAGAAACATAACGTAGCAATAAAACATTCAAACAAAACAACAAAATTAATCTAGGAGTTCACCCGAATCTCGTGGGATACATCTCCTTTGAGCTTTGTCATCTTGAATTGGCTCTTTGGGATTATGGTAAGGTTTATTTTACAAGTTCCACAATTAACTCAAATGGATATTGAACTGATCCAAAGGGCTGAGAATACCATCTATATCCCTCTCATAGCTGTCCAAACTCTGCAAACAACTTTAGGCTCCCTTAGACACGATTCCTTTTGTCGGTGCACTGAGCTACATTGAGCTTCTCCTTGGCAATAACTCCTTCAAAATTTGGTTTTTGTCCCAGAAACCACACTTGATATATCTAGTACACTTTAGACACCAAATATCTACTGAAAAATTTCTCAAAACGAGCATTGCATCCCCAAACTAGGCCTTCCTCCATGGTTTTCCCAAAACTTCCTTCTAGCTTCTCAAGCTCTAGAAAGATTCAAATGGATTTTAAAACCCATTCATTGGATTAATAATGCAAAAATTAGTCAATATAGACTATTTTTCATCAAAAATGGCCTCAGGCTGCTCTGGTTTCGCTTACAACACCTGTCAGCACCCCCTGGCACTAGGGTCACTGAAAACTTCTCTACTGGGTTTTCGACCTCTATAAGCCCTCATAAGCTTCTAAAACCTCCATAAATTGATTTAAAATTCTATTTACAGTCAATAATTACTATTGGTTCACTGCATATGGTCTCTAGATGCTCTGGCTAGGTCGTGAACTGTTGCTGGCAAAAGTTGGCACGGATGGCCCCTGGAACTTTAATGAAGCTTATCATCATTCAAAAGTTATCTAAAATCTCTGAAAACCATCTCATTAGATTCATAACATCTGAAATATCCAAAATTTATTATTGGATCTCTAAATAAGGCCTCCAGCTCCCTTGGCTAGGCCTCAAACTGTTGCTGCCTTCTGGTGGCCCTAGTGGCCCCTTGAACTTCATTGAAGAAAAAACCTACTTAGAAGATATCTGATGGCTTTTAAACCTACTCCATTGAGTCTTGAATGTTGGAGATAGTCGAAATTGACTATTTGCACTCCAAAATTGGGCGAATCTAGCTCCAGATAGAGCCAAAACTAAAATTGTCAATGTCCCCTACATCAGCTCCACCAAAACTGGAGCAATCAGTTAACTGGAGTCAAATTCAGCAACTCCACTTAATTTTTGGGGCGCCTCAAAGGTTTCCACCAAGCTTAACCATTTGAATTAAATTTAAATGGTTAGGGAGGGGGGGGGGGGGGGTGCTGGTCACAAACCGACCCCCCTTACCCCGCGGTCATGGTTATTAAACCCTGCATGGAGAAGCGTGGAACTCAGAATGGGTCTGGTTCTGAAAACCATTTGACTAACCATCCTTAAATCGGCCATGTGATAGGCTTAATAAATGGTTGGCGGTTAGGAGCTTGCTATAGGCATTAAGCCTTTGGGCTATGGTCATAGTTCATGGACATTTGGCCCTTTGGCGCTGGCCCTTCGGGCTGGCCTCCCAAACCCCCAACTTATAAACGGTTAATAAATAAAATGAAACAAAAAACCTTTCCATGTTAAGAAACCTATTTGGCACGTTGGTAAGACTCAACACTCGGCATGGGAGGTCCCGTATTCCAATCCCGTGGCAAATACACAAAAATTTTATAACACCAATCCTTCAAGCCATGTGGCGGCCTCCGTCCGCCACGGCAACCATTAATTGGCCCAATTTAAAACAAATTCAACCAACCCGCTCGTAAATAATGCTGCTACCTGGCATGCGCCGTACTGGACCATAAGGAATATTCCCGTGAATATTTTGAGGAATATTCCTTTTTTAATTTTCCCAATTTCCAAGTCAAACTTGGTCAAAGTCTAGTTTTTTTCAGTTTACTGGACTTTTCAAACTACGATAACTTCTTCATATGATGTCGGTTTTTTGAACCATTCGTGGTGCCCAAATCACAACGTCGAGACCTTTCCGGTCGCTCAGGTTCGACACACTCCCGAACACTTTGAATTTTGAGCTATCATTCTGGTCCATGATCCAGTTATGATCACACATGCCCATTAGTAATGTTTTGGACCCTAAAAGACTGATATACTGATCTATACAGTAGATGAGAGTACAACACCCTCTTCTCTTCAGCCTCCAAACACTTGCCTTGCATGGCTAGTGACTTTGAACCACAACTAGAAAGCAATTGACACTTCCCTTCCTGGATGCACTTGTCCTCCTATTTAGAACTGTGTTTCTTACACTCACTAAGAAATTTATGGCGAGAAATTTGCTGAAGGAAACTAAACATTGCTGCCTTTATCATTGATCCAAGTTGGCTCAAACAAATGAGAGAGTACAACATAAAATACATGCATACAACCAAAATTTTCATATGTACAAAATGAGTATGTCTTATTGTGTTAATAATTCCATCCACTTCTCACCAAGCCACTTCCACGACGACTTTAGCTGCTGCAAATATTCTTCATGTGAAACATCCGTTCTCACATCAATAATGGAATCCTTGGTTCCACTTTCACCAATCTTTCTATCCTCTTACTACATGTGCTTGGGACGACTAGTTGGATGAAAATTCCAACGATGGGAAACAACATGTCCCCTCTTCTGGAAATATGTGAAAATCTTATGCACTTTGTTTGAAAGTTTCCTTTGCTTCATCTACTTCCTGTATGCCTTCTTCCTCATCCAGCATCTCGAAACAACATGGTTAAACCGATCATAATTTGTACAAAAAATCTTTCTTCCATTTAAGCATGCAAAATTATCATGCCTTGCATAAACAAAATCAAATTGATCATGGGAAAATTTATACCTCTTGTGCTACTTTGCATATTCATCCTTTTTTCCTTCATGAGGAGATGAACTAGTAGAGGCTCCAACTTTCATTTGCAGACTAACATCATCGTTCTTGTCTTGAAAACTGCCCGAACTCACATGCTCGCAATAAGCTGCATGTCTACCATCTTCTTGTTGCAACAAAAGCTTAAAGAAATGGTAATAATCTTGGAAAACAATTTGACATATTTGCATATCAGAGCTTGGAACAAAAGTTTTCTTTGACATTTGCTCACATGCCTTCATGGCTTTGGAGTCTTCGCCATTAAATTGCACACCAAGACCAAGATTCTTGGGTCGTTCCTCAACCAAAATAGGTTCAACCATGCCTTGTGCATGCTTGCCTAAACCCTTGCCTTCATAGCCCATTTTAATCATTAACTTGGATCCTATACCTCTTGTGTGATTTTCGAAAGAACCAACACATCTTTCTAATGAGGAAACTGAAGACAAATTAGAGTGGATTACCTCTTCCTCGCACATGTTCTTGGTCAAAGCCTCTTGAGCTTGATGGAGCTGCATCTCCATATCATGCAATATTTGAAGAATTTCTTCCTTCTCTTGCTTCATGGAAAACAATTGCTCACGAAGTTCAGTGCTTTCTCTTCTATCTTCAAACAAAATCTTCACCATGTCCTTCAAAATGTAGAAGTCACACTTCATATCTTCATCAAAGAATATTGTGAAGTAGGAAACCTCACTTGTAGAAGTTTTCATTATGATGTCAATGAACAAAATTAACTTCAACAAAGTTCACAAAGCTTTAAAAACAAATGACAAGCTTTTTTAAAAACAAATGGTTGTAGAGACAAACTCTTATTCAAGCAGCCAAACATCAAAGAAAATCCAAGAGCTTCTTAACAAACAATAATCAAGAGGGTTTGTGTTCCAAGGGTGACCTTGAGGTCCTTTGGGGTAAGGAAGATGCCTTAGGCCCTTTCTTCCTTCTTTTCCTCTCCAAGACTTAGCTAATCAGTAGCTATCCCTTCACCTCCAGCAAACTCAAACAACAGTCAGTTTGAAAACAGTAAAACAATCAATCTTTTACACGGTTTAAACACATTTCAAGTTATACAGGAAATATATTGCTATGTTAATCAAGAAACCAAGTTCTCCGATACCAACCTAATCTGAAAATGGTCTTGATAAATTTTTATGTATTTCAAGAACCTCCCACTCAGCTAAACAAATAAATGATCTAGCTTGTACTCGACATTATGTGGAATTATTACTTGAAAGTGGTGTATGATTTTTAATTGTTTATGTGTCTTAAGTTCATTTTCTCTTGCTGAAATTTAACATGTATAACAGAAACATAACGTAGCAATAAAACATTCAAACAAAACAACAAAATTAATCTAGGAGTTCACCCGAATCTCGTGGGATACATCTCCTTTGAGCTTTGTCATCTTGAATTGGCTCTTTGGGATTATGGTAAGGTTTATTTTACAAGTTCCACAATTAACTCAAATGGATATTGAACTGATCCAAAGGGCTGAGAATACCATCTATATCCCTCTCATAGCTGTCCAAACTCTGCAAACAACTTTAGGCTCCCTTAGACACGATTCCTTTTGTCGGTGCACTGAGCTACATTGAGCTTCTCCTTGGCAATAACTCCTTCAAAATTTGGTTTTTGTCCCAGAAACCACACATGATGTATCCAGAACACATCAAAAACAAAATATTGACTAATAATTTTCTCCAAACGATCACTGCATCCCCAAACTATGCCTTTCTCCACGGTTTGCCCATGGCTGCCGAAAAATTACTTCTAGCTTCTCGAGATCTAGAATTTATCAAATTGATTTAAAAATACTTTTTTTGGTTTCAAAATTCCTGAATTAGTCAAAATAGACTATTTTTTCATCAAAAATGGCCTCCGGCTGCTCCGGTTTCGCCTCCAACACTTGTCGGCACCCCTTGGCACTAAGGTCACTGAAAACTTCTCTGTTATGTTTTATAGCTCTAATAGTCCTCAAAACCTTCTGAAACCTCTCCCATTAGATTCATAATTCTGATTACAGTCATAAATGACTATTGGTTCGTTTCCTAAGGCCTCCTGCTCCCATGGCTAGGACCTGAACTGCTGCAGGCAAAAAATGGCACTGATGGCCCCTTGAATTTCACTGAAGTTTTTCGGATTCCTAAAGTTTTCTACAGGCTCTATAAACCATTTCATCTGATTTAGAACATCTGATTTATCCAAATTTTACTATTGGATCTCTAGATAGGGCCTCTAGCTTTCCTGGCTAGACCTCAAACTGATCCTACCTCCTAGTGGCCCTAGTGGCTCCTTGAACTTCATGGATGTAAAAACCTACGTAGAAGCTCTATGATGGATCTAAAACCTACTCCATTGAGTCCAGAAGATCTGAGATAGTCGAAATTGACTATTGGCACTCTAGAATTGGGCGAATCTAGCTCCAGATAGAGCCAAAGAAAATTTTTCCCGGTAACCCCTACATCAGCTCCACCAAAACTGGAGCATTGGAGTTAACTTAAGTTAAATTTAATGAAATGCCCTAAAATTAGCATGCCGCTCCAAATATTCCAACGACTAACCGTTAGTGGTAAATTTTTCTGCCGGCGTGACCACATGGCCGCAAACCCCGCGGTCTTATCTGTTGAATGGTGGAGGTTAAGGTTTTAATAAACCACACAATTTCATTTAACGCCATGTGACATGGCTTAACCATTTGGATAAATTCCATGTGACAGGTCCACGCTATGAACGCCAAGTGGAGTGAGGGCCAATGATTCTTGGCACCTGGGTGCATGGAGGTGGGGCTAGCCTCCCAAACCCCCAATCCATAAACCATCAAATCATAAATATATGCACTGCCACTATAGAGTTAAGCAACAATGTGTAGGTGAATGGTACGACTCGGGCTTGTGCGGAGGCAAGTCTTGGATTAAATCCCGATGAAGACCATAAAATTTTAACACTCCGTCCTGGGGCCACGTAGCAGCCTCTGGGCCTGCCACGTGGCAGTGTTTCATTGGCCCAAAAAATACAAAATCAACTAGCTATCCATTCAGATGATGCCACTTGTCCTTCACTAATTGGCCCAAATGGAATATTCCAGGGAATATTTCAAAGAATATTCTAGGAATAGTCCCTAGAATATTCCAAGAATATTCCCTGGAATATTCTTTTTTTAATTTTCCCAATTGCCAAGTCAAACTTGGTCAAAGTCTAGTTTTTTGTAGTTTTCTGGACTTTGCAAACTGCGATAACTTCTTCATATGATGTCAATTTTTTGAACCATTCATGGCACTGAAATCGCAACGACGAGACCTTTCCAGTCGCTCAAGTTCCACCCACTTCCAAGTACTTTGAATTTTGTGCTATTATTCTGGTCCATGATCCAGTTCTGATCACTAAATCGGTGAAGGTTCCTATTCCTGTAGGTGTAAAGCTATCTGTTGAACAATGTCCCAAGACACAAGAAGAAGAGGAGGATATGTCCTGTGTTCCATATGCAAGCGCAGTGAGTAGCCTCATGTATGCAATGGCATGTACTAGACTGGACATTACACATATAGTGGGAGTATTGAGCAGGTTTATGTCAAAACCAGGGAAGGAGCATTAAACATGAGTGAATTTAATTTTAAGATATTTGCATGGCACTAGTGATTATGTCATGTGCTACTAGGGAAGAGCAGGATTGGACATAGTTTTGGACATCTGTGGTTTTGTTGATGCAGACTGGGTTGAAGATCTGGACCAAATAAGATCTACAAGTGGGTATGTGTTTAGCCTATTTGGAGGTGTAGTTAGTTGGATGATTAAAATATAATATGTAGTGCCTCTTTCAACTACAGAGAAAGAATTCATGGCAACCACTCATGCAAGAAAGGAAGCATTTTGGTTGCATAGATTTTTTTCAAGTATGGGGTTGGTGCAACGAGCTATAAGAATCGACTTTGATATCCAAAGTGCAATTTTCTTGGCTGAGAACCCAGCTTATCATTCAAATAAAAAGCACATTGATGTTCAATATCACTTTGTGAGAGATATTGTTGAGGATGAAGAGGTGTTGCTGTTAAAGTTGGACACTTTGAAGAATGTTGCAGATGCATTGACGAAGTCTGTGACCACCCTAAAGCTCTCTTGGTGTAGAGGAACATTGGACGTTTCATGGCTGGAATAATGACTGAGCTCTCCTTTGTTCCCCTGTGGAAAGAAAACAACAAGTGAGAGAATGTATCGTATATGTTATATTATTTACACGAATAGTCGCACGCGTGGGGGGGTCACAAGGGTGGCAATAGCACACCTTGTTTGTTGTGTCGGGCGCAGCGGGGGCGACAACCTGCCCTGTCTAGGGGTTTGGGGGGGCAAGTAGCCCCTTGCATAGGGTCCAGGGCAGCACCCTGGGAATTTTTTTTGGACCCTATTTTAGGTGGGCGGACCCGACTATGGTTTTGTGCATGGGTTTGCACATGGTTTTGGGGCATGAAGGTTTTCCTCCCCTGGAATTTTGGAGATAAGGTGAAGGGAACTATGATTATGTTCTAATCCAAGGTTAATGGATTGGGGTTTATGAATGCTTCAACATGTATATATATGTGTTGTAACAATAAAAATAATATAATGAAAAATCAAGCTGGTAGTCCCGATTTGGGATCCAGGGGAAAGGTATCTATGTATATCTGTTTTATTTTTATGCTCTAGCTATTGTTTATTTTATGTTTTTAAGAATTCTTTTGCAGATGATTTTTGTATAGGGTTAAAACCTACAATTTGTGTACTGAAAAGAAAATAAATGAGTCCCTCGTTATGTGGTAGGTTCCCAAACTACCCGAGTTCTCTATGGATCTCAAAGGACTCTCGGTCCTTACCACCTTGGATGATTTTTACAGTCAGTTTAGTTTTTAGTAAATGCTTACTATTTATTTTATTGTGAGGCATTATGCCCTATCATGCATTTTCCTTACTATAATTTCGCAATATATATGTATTTATTGAAGTCTGTGAATACCATCCCGAGGCAACTCAGGCTTATGTCATAAATTATGGTTATTGACATTGGGTTTATTGGGGTTTATTTGGATCCCTTTTTATGCTTTATATGGAATATTTAGCAGCCGTGAGGATCATGGTCCTTAGTCTGAAGGAATCATTCTAAACTATGATAATCTCGGATGATTGCTAGGTCGAATATAATTCTTTGTTTTGTTCAATTAGTAGTATCGTTGTTCTAGTATGTATGATAATCTAAGTTTCCAAATTTGGTGAGACATCTCGCCTCTGTTTTGGTGTAAAAAGAACTACTTTCGAGTTGTCTAGATATTTCTATTTTTTTTATTTTAAATGCATGAATATCACACTAGATTTTCTCATGTTGTGGGTTCATTGATTACTTCATATTTATTGTCTTTGATTATCCTATTTATGTATATCCTATTTACTTCCTCTTCAATAATTACAAATGTTGATAGATACAGTTTTTTAGCTCTAAATTTGATTGCTATATGAAACTGCAACCCTTGGGAACTCCCAGGTATAAATTTATATGCACATTTTTCATTGAAACGATTAAGTGGGAGAAGGGACCGACAACCCCTAGATTTAGTTCTGGGATGTGGATAAACCCTGTATCTTCTTCCATGAGTTCTAGAGGAGCATACCGATTTTGCTCTTTTTTAATGCTGAAAATACATATATTGATTTAAAACAATGTTTTTATTTGTATATAGATATTTTCTGTGTCTTCGCATACGGTAACCATTCTTCTCATATAAAAAAATTGTTTACAGAACCTATCTAATAATTTGTACATTGCACTTACAGAATACCCATATGGTAAATTTTCACACCATGCAATTAATCAATTCTCTTAAATAGTAAATACCTCTTAATCTGTTGAATTTTTAATTCAATATCAATTAATTTCTCCCCATTTTGTACTATTCTAGCTATGTGCAATTTTACACACTCCTAGACAAAAGGTTACAAATTTAAGATCGTTGATCTGTAACATAACATCCTTTACATTTTATGCCTTATCTTTCAAATTTTCTTATTAAAACTACTAAATTGTAAGTAACACAACTTGCATTTAATACTTATCTATTCACGAGAAACAAACTGAATAAACTTAGTTGGTATGCCCAACCACAAGAAGGGCAATCACGTCATCTTCTCACCACTGAGCTACCGATCTTGGACAATCACAGCTATTCACAGGTTTTTTGTTGAAGGCTTCGGGACAACAATCCAGCGTAAAAACAATTCAGATCTAGGGTGTCCAATAGCTCATAACCAACTCAGGATTTTTTCCGACAGGCAACGTCTTGCCATATACAAATATTTTATCCTTCTCTAGACTCTCACAGAATTTTCCTTAAAAGAAAGAACAACCTTCTCCTCTCTTCATATTTCTTATAAATCTGAGGAGGGTTGTTGTAACTGCTCAAGAACTACTTCAACTGTCCATGGCTTAGTTCGTTACCAGACAAGTTTCTCTTTTTATTGAATTCATAACCAACTATTATATTCAAACATAATAATGGAATGCAAACATTTGTGTTATTTTAATTTATTACCGGTCCTACAATCAATTTTATAAATAAAATAATTACTACAGTAACTTAACCCAAACATATCCATAATGTTTTAGTTGAAATGGTAAGAAATCATTGCCCAATCATAATTTCGTACCATTCATAATTTATTTGTTGATATTGTAGGAAATCCTTCCTCAATCATAATTTCATACATTTTATTATTATTATTTATAAATTCCAAATTATCATTTGAAAATGCGCAATTAACTTTACATTCAAAGGTATGCCATGAGAATTGAATCATATGAGGTTATTTATCATTCCTCTATTTATGAAAAATGGTGTGGTAGAAGAATGAGGTGCAGAGGAGCTAGTAAGCTTACACCATCAAAACAAATATGCTTTATTTGTGATTTTTAGTCCCTACGAAATAGGAATATAGAAATCGAATTGAAGACTTTGCATTAATCTTTTTCCATAGTAATATATAGTTTCCCATTACTATTTCATGAAGTATAGAAATTGTAGAAATTGAATTAAATACTTCCCATTAATCCTTTTCTAGAGTAACCTATAGTTTTCCATTACTATTTCATGAAGTATGATGCCACAACCAATCAAATTAAGGCATCGGTTTTATCGGCTAATAAAAAAATTTGTCAATCTTATTCGCCCTCTTCCCTAGGTGAAGAGGCCATAAAGGCATATTGTTCATGGTTAAAAATATTGTTTCATTAATATTTTCAAATCTCAAACTAATGCCATAATGCTCCCTGGCATGAAATGTTTTCTTCACATATTTCATTCTTCCTTCAAATGCTATATAACTTGTAGCACCTCCTATAGGTTTCTAAAAATGGCCACCACTATCGCCTGCTTTGTTGGAAATTAATTCCAACTAATGATATCAATCAGCATTAATTGCAGAATGACTGGACTGCAACACATTGATGCTTTAGCAAAGGCAGTTGTCGTTTTCCTATAGAATTGAAAAAGGATTGGAAAGCTCACACAAGTGAAGTGCAGAGCAGATAAGAATAGGCCCCTTGATATTTTATCTAAGGTGGTGTTGTACTATACAAACAATCCTCCTTTCAAAAAAGTTTAGAAATAAAATTCATTTAGAAATAGGGTCCCTTTCTCTTTTTATAGAAATAAAAGACTTAGAAATAAAGATTCATTGTTTTGAAAAGACTCATCTTTTTGTTTACTAACCAAAATACAACATTCAAAACTTTGATCCGATCCAATATAGAAGGCCTTATCATAAAAAACAAATCAAGTTTAAAAGTCCAATCGCAATCGGAGAATCGGAGAAAACCCTTAAAAGAAATTTCATATCCTTATTTCAAATCCTTCGATGCGATTAGTTCAGACCGGAAATCTTCAATCGCTAAGAGTTTAAATTTTTTATTCAGATAACTTCCGATGCGATGCGGCTACCGCAATCGAATAATCGGGATATTCTTTAATAAACTCTTTACGGTCAATTGAAATTCCCCGATCCGACGCGCGTTATTACAATAAACGCTTTCAAAAGAAAAATCAAACATTTTTTCGTTTAAATTTTATATGGTAGACCCCACCATCGTGGAAATCGGAAAAGTTTTCAATCGAAATCGGCCAATCGAGAAAAACGTATTGTGATGTTTATGTATTATCTAAATCACATGCGATTGATAAATATTATTTATTACATGCGAAAAGTTCATAATGGATGAATATTTTAATATTTCACAAGCGCCAAATCTCTCGTTCGTACGAGGGCATTCAATAACAAATCGAATGAATATGGTTAATGATTTGGTTTTTAATACATGAGTGTGACCCAAAAGGAGCATTTACGCGTATACGAAACAAATAAATGAAAAATCATAAGTTCATAAATCATCCCGTTTGAGTTGCTTGTTTGTCACGACCGAGAGTTTATTGTCTTGCAGCCAAAGAACACTAAGCTTCCTTCATTCACAGACAAAGGGAAATAATAGCAACCCGTAAATGTCGAAGAGAGCGAGAAGAACCAAGACCTGCTATTCTGGCTTAAGTTTGTTGAGACTCCTACTTCTGTTTCAAAAGAAAAGCCCACAAAACTAAGATTAGTCACAGACACATCATGCCGTGTTTGGAGAATGACGTGGGAAGGAGTCTACAACCTATTGGAAAGAGAAAACCCCACAAGGTCACAGTGGAAAGAGCATCGGTTCCGCACGAAGATGCCTCGTATTCACTCCGAGATCACCGTAAAATCACTTGCAAATTCATTTTGGGTACCTAATCATGCCTGCAGCGAGCATCATGCCTTATTATGATGCAATTCAATGTTTATCGACAGTTATGAAGATACAAGACAAGATCGCTTTGTTTCTCCAAAGATTCAGAGGTTCTTGGCCTGGCTAAAGGTACATTCCAATGTAATGTATCACCTTCCGTACCCTAAGGTGTATAACAAGGGGAGTTTATCAAAGACTTTACTGGGACACAACAAAGTCCAATCTGATCCTATTAGAGATTGGAAGAAAAATCTCGCAGAAGCACCGAAAAGAAGCATCCCAAGATGTATTCGTAGATTCCTTTTACCTCCGTATCGTTATGCCACCGCCATGATGTGTGTAGATTATTTCATAAATGATAATTCAGCTAGGTTTTCTATACAAATGGTCCCATTAATCCTAGTCGATTGGCCAATTCCGACATCATGGATTGGGTCGTTATTCTCTTTGTTAGAATGGCCAATAGAATACTTGAGTGCTGCACAAGAAAAAACCGCCGGGAAATTCCACTCCCTTTTCTTCAGGTCGATATTCTCGATGCTCTTTGTTTTAATTACTTAGCCCTTATTTGGATGGAAATGGACTCCCAAAGACCCTACCCTAATTCATATTTATCATAAACTCCATGGAAGGTTCATTTCCAGAGCAATGTATATAGAACTTCGCCATGGTTTCCTTAACTCTGCTTCAAACTTATTTTTAATCGCTTTTCCCTCCTGCATTCTCCGATAAAGCTAAGGCCGACTTATCCGCAATAAGAGATTGGTTTAGGGAGGAGAAATTTACATACATCATGGCTTTTGGTAGTATTGTGGAACCACATGTTCTTCCTCTTATTGTTCCGGTATAAACTTCGCTTCGAAGAAATTTCATCGCCATCAGCTGAAGGAATATCCAGGTCTTTAAATAACCGTAAGAAGAGAATGTGGCCTCAATTCCCATTCAATTGTGGCTGGCTTATTTTAAATGATTTCAAGCATGTCGAAAAAGAAGTCGCCAAGATAAAAGGTTGTAAATTTGCGACCATTCCCCGGAAGACAATACATCCATGTCAGAGTAGCTTCTAATGTTACCGTTCGCTCAATCATTTTACTCGAGCATGAGCCGTGTATCCTGCCTACGATGATTTGTTTGTTTCGTTGACAATTTCTCCTCGAAACTTAAGGATTAGCCAAGTCTAAATTCCAAAAGGAGGAAATGAATAAATTTTTGTTATTCAAGTCGAGATTGTTAAGAGTTCCTTCCGGACCAACCAAGAATTCCAACACAAGGGTCGCAGATGTATGGGTACATCTATAAAAACGCCGTAGAAACATCTACCGGTAAAGTCATTACACACCGTTAACCACCCAACTCCATACCAAAAAGTGGTCACCGTTGGCAAGCCTCGATGCTCAAAAGGGGAAATACCGATGATGATGTGCATAATCAAAAAGGGGGACTTGATAGCAAAACCATCGTAACGTAAAAATGACATGTGGGAAAGCGTACATGCAATCGTGAGGAAAAAGAAACAACTAAGGAGATTATAGATTCCCGCTCGATCTTAATGTTTCTTCTCGCTTATTGGAAACAATATGATCAATTCGCTCAACAATCGGGACTGCAGATAAAGATAAAGAGCAAATAGAGCAGGATGTTGAAATCATTCGAACATCCGACAGGGAAGATCGTATCAAGGTCGCAGAGGTGCCTCCTTTAGATGTATTTTATACCCCCAAACATAAGGTCACAGTGCCAGAAGACAAAAAAAGGAAATATTTAACAGACATGTTTTCTACCCATCGAAAGAGTTTATGAATATTGTTTACAAAAACAATGAGGTGAATCCATCCAAGGATCTCACAAAATTGTCCCAAGATGCAGAGCTTATAGTGCCGCGCAAGGATAAAGTTGTAGAAGTTTCTCGTATGATAACCTTAAAGATCTCCATATAGCTTCACTTGAAGAGCAAGCTAAGGAAAGTCGCTATCAGACACTACAATTGCAACAACAACTACAAAATCGTACACCAGGTCCAAAGAGTTGGAAAAACAGCCTCTCAGCCAAGAAAAGAAGAAAGTTGATGAGCAGCTTCTGTGCAAACAAGAACAACCGAATGAAGAAATTTCCAAGTTACAAAGTCTCGTTACAAAATGAGAAAATGCAAAGATTGGTACAAGAAAAGGAATTTCAAACAACTTTGGATAAGTTTAAAGATTTCAAGTTAAGTGAATTCAACTCTAAGCTCCCCGAGGGCTAATAAACTATTGTCTCAAGCAATTGAATGAATTTTGTGCAAAGCTATCACAAGAAGAACCTTTTGTGATATTACCTCATCTTTGATCCAAAATGTTATTACTCTCAAGAAATAGATGATGTCAAGGAAACATTTCCGAATTTCTCAATCGGGCAAGATACGTAAAAAGGAAAAGAAGCCAATCTTCCTAGAATAGAGGAAAGACACAAAGAAATCTTTGCGACAGAATGGGAACATCAAACAATGAAAGTCGAGAGAGCAATATCAAGGGCTAGGAGTATGATGAATAATATCACGTAATTTATAAATGACACTGTGACCAATCAATCTCATTTCGTATCGTGTTCCTCGGCAGCTTGCCTAAAGTGAAAGAAACTCGAAAACATATGGAGAGAAGAAATGGCGAAGAAAAGTCAACAAATCAACAAACTTCAAGCAATATCCTGGGACAAAAGAGGTGGGACTCATTTAATCAAACCAAACAATCAACAAATGGCTATCAATTTCCTTTCAAGTGCCGTCGATTGTTTAATTCTGCACTCTTCTCGATGCCACCTATGTCGGACAAACAAGATTCCGAGATGAGTCATCCATCGAGACTCCAAGATATGTTGAAGATTTGCAAATTTGCAGTAATAGCAAGCGAGAGAGAAACAATGAACTGGGCCATTTAAGATAGCCTTTCAGCTTTTAATTTGATAGATTTTGTGTATGCGTATAGTAGCATTTTGTTATGTAATTTCTTATTTAAATCCCTCTCATGCATTTAGAGAGAGGATCTCAAGTTGTAATATTTTTTTGACTGAGCTAACATTTATGTACTCCATTCCTTATTATATTTTATGAAGGATCACATCTCGTGATTTTGTGTCGAAATTATCTTTGAAGTGTTGCATTGCATTTTGGATTTAATTTTACACCTATGCTAATGGATCGCAGTATCAGATTTCATTCGAAGGCCTTCAAGATGAATGAGTTATTTCTATCTCGTTCACCGTTGATTTTCTTTGTTATATGGTATTCGTTTAAAGAATTTGCTATCATTTATATATTTGGTTATCATAACGTTTCCTTTTATATATCATTTCTGAGTATAATTGAAATGTTATTCTTTATAAGAATATATAGATGGTATACAATGATGAATGCAATATATGATTATAACTCTGCTTAATTTTCAATTAAGAGTTATCTTTATTTGTTTCTTATTATCTACCTAAATAATAATGTATTTTCTATGGTTATTATTAGATTGAACAACTTTAAGTTGTATTCAAGCATATAATTACCCGAGTTAGTATTAGAATTTATTTACCAAAAGATTAGCTTAAATTAGATATTTTATTTTTGTTAATTTAGTCCCATTTCCACCCATCCAATCCTATCCACCTAGTTGCCTGAAACTCGGTCCTTTAAATCCAAATGAGCCACCATTCCAAACGGAAAAGTGAGTCAAGTTTTAAGGTCCCGACCGGTGGTTTTCCCCAATGTTTGAAGCAACATGATTTTCTAGGCTTCAACTTTTTCATGCTTGAAGGAGGGTGATGAGTCAGAATGGCAAGTAAATCTCTATCCACAAGCCATTCCGAGAGCAAAACACCTCATTAATCTCTTCAATTTCTTCTCAAATTCAAAATCTCAGTAGAAGAAATTCGTTAAAAATATTCGTACATTCAACAAAATTTCAAATATTCAGCATTTATCAACATCCTCTAGAGTCTCCTCAAGTTCAAGATCTAATTCATGAAATTTCAAAGGATTCTCATTATCTTCTCTTTAGAAGACCAAATATCCGAAGGTAGTGTAACTTCAAAATTTGTTTCTTCCAAACCTCTTACTAGGCTTCAAAGTGAAAAACTTGGTATTTCTCCCAAAGAATTCCCTTACCTAAAATAGAGTCAAGACAAGAAACTCACTGAATCAAATAAGTTCAACCTCTAATAATCAACACCGTTTCCTAAATCCCTTCTCAAACAAAAGTACAAATGCTTCATGTATCATCTCCACAAACATCTTCCTCAATCTCATCACCAACATCATACATCTCCTAAACAACTTCTATTCAAACACTCACCAGCTTTCTACTATCCCTCTAGTAGTTGTTCCGATAATGGCACAGACCATGGTTCATACCTCCAGAGCAAAATAACATACGTACGTTTTTACACGATTTACCGTACAACTCGGAAATGGCTTTCCAAAAGCTTAGCCCGTATCTTAACATTCAAGTCAAGAACATATCAATAACTTTATGCCGGCTAATAATTTGAATGGAGTCAGCACAGAAGATGTCAGAGTTAATTATCTCTCAGCTCCTTCTGGCTTTAACAATGATCATGGTACTTCTATTACCATCAGATCTATAACAAGTTGGACATTTTTGCGTACTATTTTTAACCAAATTTGAGATGACCGATCAAATTGCACCCTTACTCAATGATCTCAAATTGAAAATAGAACCAAGGAACCGATTAAAGAATTAACCACAGATTTAACAAACTTAACAAAATCCACGAGATTCAAGTTGCCTCCTTGAAGGAATGTGCCGAATTGAATGGTACAGCAATCGCCTACCTCAAACATAGCAATTTTCGTAGACAAGAGTCAAAGCCTACATTAACAAAGTATGAAAGAAGTATTACAGAAAATTATCATTTCTGAAAAAGAAAATGCCTTTAAGAAAGTAAAATCAAAGAAGGTCACTAAAGATGATTCAAAGAAAAAGGCCAAAGATCCATATGACATGGAAGGCTTACGTAAAGTTTTAAAACCTTGTCAAATGAAATGATTGAAATCAAAAACAAGTAGCCAACTTACCAAGAAACCATTCCGAAATTTCGTAATAAACGTGTTGAATTTAAACCTCCTAATGCAATCTTCAATGCAATCGCAGGAAGAAGAAGAAGAAGATGACACATCTATAGTATCGATCGTGAAGACGAAAATGAAGAAATAGTCAATTGAATGGGATGTGGATTTATTCTCCCTAATTCCGATAGTGAAGAAGCTAGCGTTCTAAGTACTAGAGCAATTCACAGCAGAATCATGACAAATAGCCCAAAAAGAAAAATTACAACTCAAGTACTTAAAGATAAACCCATTGTGAAGAAAACTTCTCCATTACCTACTCAAATCAACATCATCTTCAATCCTACCACACCAACAACAAAGACTTTAGTAGTATCGTACCCTATGGAATACAACATTGTTGAGGACATGAAAAATATCAAAGCTAACATTTCCTTACATGAACTCAACAAATTGAAACACCAAAGCAGAAGTTGTTATCAAAGAACCAATGCCACACCAATTGCTCCTTGATTGCTTAGTTGCAAAAGCAAAGTAAGAGGAATCGGTAAGCCACCGTATACAAGGTGGCAGATGCTACCGATACTCCGGACTCAATGGGGAAAAGCCGGAATTCCTCAAACTCCTCCTTTTCTTTGACTTATGAGACGTGCTAACAAAACCACAATTGTTTCATTGATTATGGAGCTCTCCAATATAATGCCTACTTTCTGTGTGCTGAATTAATATTCTAACCGTCGAAACTCACAGAGCATATTGTTCAATTAGATCGATCCAAAGTTCAAGTTGTAGGAGAAACTGACCCGCAACTATCGCATTAGCTTCCGATCCTAGAATTGTCCAAAGAATTGATATTTTGATTGGGTTTATGGCTCCCGAATTCTATGGATTAGTTTTAAGTAGGACCGGTCTCTGCGAAACTCAATGGTTATATCTCGACCGATTATTTCATATGTGGCTTCCCTACAAAGGGAAACCAAATCAAATCAAAATTGGACCCAGGAAAAACATATGATGCATATCGTCACCGAATTTGAACAACCTAATGAACTCGTAGCATTCAAATGGGAAGAATATGCTCTTTGGAGGTTATTCTCGCCGAATCATTTCTTGGAAACTTCAAAGCACCCCAATCACCTTTTTTTCGTTACTTTTGTTTCTCAAGTAGAAAATTTTTCACAATCCGATTCTTTCCGTAATTGTAAATACTTCCGATGTAATTGCAGTATAAGTCAAGGATAAATATTTGTTTCATCATTATATTTTGATGGATTAAAGTCTAGTGATGGAGCCGGAGCATGATGCATTTTAATCGATCCGTATGGAGAGAAAACCATGTTGTCATGTAGGCTAGAATTTGGAGTGTACTAACAATACTGCGAATATGAAGCCTTGGTTCAAGGACTTTATAAAGCTATAGGGTTAGATGTTAAATACTTGAAAGTCTTTGGTGATTCCGAAATTGTCATAAAACAAGTTAGGAATACTATTTATTGCCTTTCGTGACATCTTAAACACTATCAAACCCTAGTACAAGATCTCACTACTCATTTCTTAGCATTCAATATTTCTCCTATTCCTAGGAATCGTAATACATCACCGATTTGTTAGCTAATGTTGCATCTAAACTCCTCCCTCGCCGAAGATTACAAATTTCGATAGGTTTTCTCTCGTAGAATTAATTTTTCGTCCATCCCGTCCCGTACAATGTCACAAATTAGAGTCAATGGCAGATCAAGATATTTTAAATTTCATGACTTCAGAGAAATCATATGATGACCAAATTACTGATGAAGAAGATCATGATTTACAAATTTCTTCAAAAGGTAATGAAAATCCCATTCGAAATCATGGTTAAATCGAGGACTTATATGATATTAAAGACAGACTAAGAAAGTCACTATCACTAAGCTTCAAAGTTCCACTTTGAAGTTTGAATCAGGCAATTTTGTTTTGATTCCAAACCTCAAAAATGTTAATTTAGGACTTAATTTAACATCGAGGAAAGGAATGCTTTCATTAAACTCTCGAACAAATATAAAAATGTTTTCGCTGGAATTATGATGATTTAAAAACATATAACACTTCGGTTATTCAACACACAATCTCCAATGCTTCCCGATATTAAAACTCGTCTTACAAAAACTAAGGAAAGTTCATCCAAATCAAGGAAAAATCAAATCGTAACTTAACAACTTTTAAAAGCCAAAAATCATTTTTTCCGTCAGCACTCCAATTGGGTTTCCAATATGGTGTTCGTAAGGAAGAAAATGGTGATATAAGAATCCGTATTGATTTCGGTAAATTTCTAAACAAGGCATGTTTAAAAGACAATTTCCCATTGCCAACAATGGAACAGAGTACTTCAAAAGGTAGTCAAGTTCGAATCCTATGTCCTTTCTCGATGGATTTTTCAGTTATAATCAAGTCTTAGTTCATCCGCATGATAGATTGAAAACAACTTTTTAGAACAAAATGGGGAACTTATGCTTATCAAAATGCCTTTTGATCTAATAAATGCAGAGCACCCTCTCCAAAGAGCCATGGGCATAGCATTTAAAGGTCCGATCAATAACCGCTTGTTGTTTACCTCGATGACATAACAGTATTCTCAAAAAAGAGAACCAATCATCTACATGATCTAAAGCAAATATTTGAAAGATGTAGAAGGTTTGGTATTTTCAATCCAAAGAAATCTTTCTTTTCGTTTTGGATGAAGGGAAGCTCTTGGAATTTGTTGTGTCAAAAGATGGTATATACATTGATCCAGATAGAGTAAAAGAGATCTCCTCGATATTTCTTTACCCCATACAACAAAAATCCATGCAATCATTTTTTGGACAAACATCAATTTTGTTAAAAGATTCATTCATGATTTTTCTTTAATTGTTTTACCTATGCAAAACATGATCAAGAAGAATTCCGCATTCAAATGGGGGCATAAAGAGAAAGAAGCCTTTGAGGCAATCAAACAAGCAATCATTAATGCACCAACATCGAGTACCCGCATTTTTCTAAAGATTTATTTTGTATACCCAACACAGAGACATCCTATGCACCGGCTTTTTAACATTGTACCAATGACTTTAAAATTGAAGCACCAATTTCTTTTCTTTAGCTCAAATATGCAAGGAGTCGAATCGAATTATTCCGATGTTGAAAAACAAGCCTTTGCCGTGTTTAAATCAATCAAGCATTTCGTACCTTTTCTCTTAAAAACTCATGGCTAAAAATCATTGTCCCATTCTCTCATAAGGAGACAATTATTAATTCGCAGAGAAGTAGGAGAAAAACGAGCTAACCGGTGTTTCTACTTACAAGAATATGATGTTGATATTAAACCAACCTAAGATCATAGAGGACAAGGTTTTTGCGTATTATTAGCAAAGAGCTCATAACATACTAAAATGAAGATTCAAATCAAGATATTCAAGTAAAATCGATAAATATTACGCATTCTAAATCTCGCATGTTGATCTCATCTATTACTTGAAAAATGGGTATGCTCTTCTCGATCTCAACTATAAGAAAAAACGTGCTTTAAGATTAAAAGCTAGTTAAATATGAGATCATCGATAATGTGTTATTTAGAAAAAAATTATGATTCAATTTTATTAAGATGTCTTGAAAAGACCGAAGTCGAAAAGGTTTTTGCAGAGGTTGCAATATGACTAAATAGGAGGTCATTTTTTTGGGAGGTGATACCACAACACCACAAAATAATTGTGGCCGGCTATTATTGGCCTACCCTTTTTAAAGATACACATGACTATGTAAGGAAGTGCAGAATCACAACCGCAGTGAAAGCATAAGAAACCACTTTTCCTTTGCAACCAAAGTGAGTATTGAGCAACCATTTGAACAATGGGGGCTTGAAATTATTGGTGAGATAGTACCTAATTCTTCCAAACAAAACATAAGCACATTCTACTCGCAACTAATTACTTTACAAAATGGGTAGAAGCAATCCCTTTGAAGATAGCCAATTTCGATGCGATTATTATTGATTTCATAGATCAATTTATCATAACCAAAGCTTGGTGTACCTCAAGCTCTTGTCTTTGATAATGCATCTTATTTTTCTCGGGAAACAGCTTTAATAGAATTTGCGGCAATTAAAAGAGGTTTTAAATCAAATATTCAACAAATTATTACCCACAAGGTAATGGTTTGGCTAAATCCACTAACGAAAATCTCATCAAAATTATTAAAAGGACTATTGATCAAAATCAAAAGAATTGGCATAAATCTTTAATCTTTGCATTATGGGTCGTATCGTATTACCGAAAAGCTTCAATAGGAACTTCACCTTTCAACTGGGTTTATGGAAAAGAAGCCGTGATACCATCAAATTTAACTCTTCCATCATTAGCCCTAGTACAATTTATTGAAGAAAATCCTTCTTCATCCATTCAATCGAGATACGATCAAATCCTTAAACTAGAAGAAGATAGAGATAAAGCTAAAATTGTTCATGAAAAACATCACAGCCTTGTAAAACCTTCTTTCGATGCAAGTTCTACCGGCTCAAAAATTTTGTCAATTGGTGATCTTGTTCTAAAATGGGATAAGGCACATGAAGAAAAAGGTAAACATACCAAATTTCAGAAAATGTGGCTTGGACCATTTCGATCATCGAAAAGATAGGCTCAAAATACATTCATGCTCCAATATCTACCGTAAGAGAGAATCTCTTCCTCGTAAATGGGCTTTATTCTCAAGAAATTCTTTTCATAAGGAGCAAAATCTTTCAACCTATTCTTCTTCAAGTAAAATTCTTAATTGTTGTTTTTGCAAATAAAGGTTTAATAAAAGTTTTAAATCGATCACATTTGATAGAAAAATTCTTGAGAAGAATATTAAAATATTTATTTTGTGTAATGAGAATTTTTAAAGAAATGATTATATTCTTTCGGTAGTTTTAAATAAGATATTAAAACTTTGAAAGATCATTTCAATTATTTGCATGATCTTTTGAAAAACTTGAGGGAAATGTAAATCATTATAAGTTTATTAAGCAAGAGAGGCTATCTATAAAGCAAGATTGTCCAAGTCTTGGTACTCAAAAACTCGCAAAATTGTCATCCATCAACATTCTTAAGGATAAAAACTAGTTCACCCTATTCATTCAGGTTGTGATTTTTAGAATATAATTTTCAAGAAATTATGTTAAAATTTTTAAGAGATAAGAGGTCTCATCATGAGCCGACTCTACCATATTCATAAGAAATAATAAAACTACATTACCAATACCGCATATCAAAACAGGGTAATGGCTTATAAATATAAGACAAGGGGTCTCATCAATATTTCTACCTTGTTCAATTTAATTATAACTATTGAATGGCATTGTTATCAATCGGCTACCAAACCGTAACAATGGCTCTAAAAATAAAAAAATAAATAAAAGACAAAAAACATGAGATAATATGTTCCATGAATTTATCTTTTAAAAAAGTCATAATCTTACGGAATGGGACAATGAATAGTTAATGGTTAAAAGGTAACCCCGTCGAGACTATGAACGTTTGGCAGCAAAGAGAGGCAATACCTATGACAATAGAGTATATTATAAAACCAAACTTGGAAAATCCACTACTTCATTATTAATACCAATCAAAGCTTAAGATAACCCAAAATGTTTTTATTCTCAAGAAACTAGAAAGAAATTGTTAATAATTTTTATTCTTTTTCACAAGTTAGATTTTATTTTTGATTATCCAAGGATAGTTTTCATTATCATTAAAAATCTTTACTACTTAAAATATAGTATTCATTTTATTTTTCTAGATAACTAAATGCTGGAATCGCCAATTGTTGTACTATACAACAACCCTCCCTTTTTCTTAAAAAATTTAGAAATAAAATTCATTTAGAAATAGGGTCCCTTTCTCTTTTTATAGAAATAAAAGACTTAGAAATAAAGATTCATTGTTTTGAAAACTCATCTTTTTGTTTACTAACCAAATACAACATTCAAAACTTCCGATCCGATCCAATATAGAAGGCCTTATCATAAAAACAAATCAAGTTTAAAAGTCCACCCGCAATCGGAGAATCGTAGAAAACCCTTAAAAGAAGTTTCATATACTTATTTCAAATCCTTCGATGCGATTAGTTCGATCGGAAATCTTCAATCGCTAAGAGTTTAAATTTTTTATTTGTATAACTTCCGATGCGATGCTACTACCGCAATCGAATAATCGGAATATTCTTTAATAAACTCTTACTGGCCAATTGAAATTCCCGATCCGCACGCGCGTTATTACAATAAACGCTTTTCAAAAGAAAATCAAACATTTGTTCGTTTAAATTTTATATGGTAGACCCCACCATTGGAAATCGAAAAAAGTTTTCAATCTGGAACGTCAATCGGAAAGAAAAACGTATCGAGATAAGCGTTTATAAAGTATTCGAAAACTTTCGATGCGATTGATAAATATTACCATTGCATAAAAGTTCGTAATGGATGAATATTTAATATTTCACAAGCGCCAAATCTCTCGTTTATATTGGTATATCTAACAACAAATCGAATGAATATCGTTAATGATTTGGTTTTTTAATACATGAGTGTGACCCAAAAGGGAGCATTTACGCGGCATACAAAAACAAATAAAATGAAAAATCATAAGTTCATAAATCATCCCATTTGAGTTGCTTGTTTGTCACGATCGAGAGTTTATTCTCACAGAGCCAAAGAACACTAAGCTCTTTCATTCACAAACAAAGGGAAATAATAGCAAACGATAAATGTTCGAAGAGAGCGAGAAGAACCAAGACCGCCGTTCCGCTTAAGTTTGTTGAGACTTACTTTGCTTTCAAAAAAGAAAAGCCCACAAAACTAAGATTAGTCAAGCGTATACATCATGCCGTGGGCTTGGGAGAATGACGTGGGAAGGAGTCTACAACCTATTGAAAGAGAAAACCCCAAGGTCACAAAGTGGGAAAGAGCATCGGTTCCGTACGAAGATATCTCGTATTCCGACCGAGATCACCGAAAAATCACTTGCGTATTCAATTTTGCACCGACCAGAAAAGCGCAGCGAGCATCATGCCTTATTATGATGCAATTCGGCGGGTTATCGACAAGCAGGAAGATACAACATTTAACGTTTGTTTCCGCATCCGGAGTGTCTTTTGCCTGCTTTAAAGCAAAGAAGACCTAAAGGCAATGTATCACCTTCCGCACCCGCAAGGTGTATAACAAGGAGTTTACTGAAGACTTTGCCTGATATCAACAAAGTCCAATCTCGATCCTATTAGAGATCGGAAGAAAAATCCGCAGAAGCACCGAAATGAAGCATCCCAGAGGTATTCTCAGACCTCGGCCTGGCAGACAGCAGCCACTGCCATGATGTGTAGATTATTTGGCAAATGATAATTCAAACGCAGGGTTTTCTATACAAATGGTCCCATTAATCCTACCGTTGTCAATTCCGACACATCATGATCAATGTTATTCTCTTCCGATAGAATGGCCAATAGAATACTTGAGTACGTACAAGAAAAAAACCACCGGAAATTCCACTCCCTTTTTCTTTTGTGCCTATATTCTTGATGCTCTTTGTTTTAATTACGAGTTTCCTTATTTGGAATGTAAATGGACTCCCAAAGACCCTACCCCAATTCATATTTATCATAAACTGCTGGAAGGTTCATTTCCAAGATAATGGCAGGAATCCTCGCCATGGTTTCCTTATCCCCGTTTTCCAAACCATTTTTAATCGCTTCCTCCGTATCTCTTATAAAGCTAAGGCCGACTTATCCGCAATAGGAGATTGGTTTGGGGAGGAGAAATTTACATACATCACGGTTTTTGGTAGTATTGTGGAACCACATGTTCTTCCTCTTATTGTTCCGTACAAAATTCTTGCTCAAGAAATTTCTATCAGCTAACAAAGTTGAAGGAATATCTCAAAATCTTTAAATAACAAAAGAAGAAGAGAATGTGGCCTCAATTCCCATTCAATTGTGGCTTCATTTACTTTAAATGATTTCTGCTACGTCGAAAAAGAAGTCGCCAAGATAAAAAGGTTGTAAATTTGCGACCATTCCCCGAAGACAATATGATCCATGGGCCGCATAGCCTTTAATGTTACCGTTTCGCTCAATTGCTCGATTTGAGCATGAGCCGCATCCGTTTGATGATTTGTTTGTTTCGTTGGATAATTTTCTCAAATTTATGATTTAGCCAAGTCTAAATTCCAAAAGGAGGAAATGAATAAATTTTTGTTATTCGTAAGTCGCAGATTGTTAAGAGTTCCTCCGGACCAACTAAGAATTCCCAACACAAGGGTCGAGAGACAAGGTACATCTAGAGAAACGCCGTAGAAACATCTACCGGTAAAAAGTCATTACACAATCGTTAACCGGCACTCAACCGTACATACTCAAAAAGTGGTCACCGTTGGCAAGCCCGATGCCTGGGGCATAGTACCACACTGATGATGATGTACAATCGCAAGGGGGATCGATAAAACCATCAACAGTAAAAAAACGTATACAGGGAAAGCAAGACATGCAATCAGAGGAAAAGAAACAACTAAGGAGATTATAGATTCTATCGATCTTAATGTTTCTTCTCGCTATTGAAACAATATGATCAATTCGCTCAACAACTCGGGACCCAAGATAAAGATAAAGAGCAAACAGAGAAGATGTCGGAATCATTCCCCGAACATCCGACAGGCGCATTGTATTGAAGGTCGAGGAGATCCCTCCTTTAGATGTATTTTACAGCCCTAAGCATAAGGCCGTTGTTAGAAGACAAAGAAAAAGAAGTAAGATGTACGGACATGTTTTCTACTCCATCGGAAGAGTTTATGAATATTGCTTTACAAAAACAATGAGGTGAATCCATCCGAGGATCTCACAAAAATTGTCCCGCATGCGGTGGAGCTTATAGTGCCGCGACAAAGGATAAAGTTGTAGAAGCTGATGATAACCTCAAAAAAGATCTCCATATAGCTTCACTTGAAGAGCAAGCTAAGGAAAGTCGCTAGCCGTATTACTCAATTGCAACAACAACTACAAAATCGTACACTCGTGTCCAAAGAGTTGGAAAACAAATTTTTGTCAAGAAAAGAAGAAAAGTTGATGAGCATCTCTAGGCAAACAACAACAACTAAATGAAGAAATTTCCAAGTTACAAAGTCCGTTACAAAATGAGAAAAATGCAAAGATTGTACAAGAAAAGGAATTTCAAACAACTTTGGATAAGTTTAAATATTTCCCGAAGTTAAGTGAATTCAAATCAAGCCCTTGAGGCTAATAAACTATTGTCTCAAAGAATCGAATGAATTTTGTGCAAAGCTATCACAAAAATAACCTTTTTGTGATATTACCTCATCTTTGATCCAAAATGTTATTACTCTCGTACAAGAACAGATGATGTCGATGAAAAGATTTCCGAATTTCTCAATTGGCAAGATACGTAAAAAGGAAAAGAAGCCAATCTTCCTAGAATAGAGGAAAGACACAAAGAAATCTTGTTTACAGACTGGGAACATCAAATAATGAAAGCCGAGAGAGAAATATCAAGGGCTAGGAGTATGATGAATAATATCACGCAATTTATAAATGATGTACTTGTACTCAATGAATCTCATTTCGCATCGTGTTCCTCGGCGCTTTTCCTAAAGTGAAAGAAATCGAAATGATGGAGAGAAGAAATGGTGAAGAAAAGTCAACAAATCAAAAAACTTCAAGCAATATCCTGGGACGTCAAAGATGTGGACTCATTTAATCAAACCAAACAATCAACAAATGGCCATCAAATTCTTCAAGTGCTCGTCGATTGTTTAATTCCGTAATTTTCCGATGCCACCTATGTTGGACACCGCATTCCGAGATGAGTCATCCACCGAGACTCCAAGATATGTTGAAGATTTGCAACCTGTAGAATGTTAGACAGAGAGAGAAAAAACAATGAACCGCTTCATTTAAGATAGCCTTTCGCCTTTTAATTTGATAGATTGTAGCAGATAGTAGGATTTTGTTATGTACTTATTTAAATCCCTCTCATGCATTTAGAGAGAGATCCTGCTGTAATATTTTTTTGGACTTCGAGCTAACATTTATGTACTCCATTCCTTATTATATTTTTTATGAAGGATCACATCCGGTGATTTTTGTGCCTAAATTATCTTTGAAGTGTCGTATTTCGTACCTTTGGATTTAATTTCATACTCCAAGTTACCGGATCGTAGCATCACATTTCATTCGTCACTTTCAAGATGAATGAGGTATTTCTATCTCGTTCACCGTTGATTTTTACAGTGGTATTCGTTTGAAGAATTCGTTTATCATTTATATATTTGGTTTTCATAATCGTTTCCTTTATATATCATTTTCCGAGTATAATTGAAATGTTATCTTTTATAAGCATATATAGATGGTATACAATGATGAATGCAATATGCTAATATAACTCGTTTTAATTTAAACGTAGTTATCTTTATTTGTTTCTCGCACATTTCAATTTAAATAATAATACATTTTCATGGTTATTATTAGATCGAAACACCCTAAGTTGTATCCGTTATAATTATCGGTTAGTAATAGAATTTCTTTACCGTATTTAGCTTAAATTATTAGATAGTAGTTAATTTAGTCCCATTTCCACCCATCCAATCCAATCCACTTAGTTACAAGGAAACCGGTCCTTAAATCTAGTCGGAGCCACCATTCCAAACGGAAAAGGAGTTGTCTTAAGGTCCCGACCGGTGAGCGCCCAATGTTTGGAAGCAAGAGATTTTCTAGGCTTCAACAGTGTGGTAGCCGACTTCTTAGAAGTAGAGTTAAGGCTCGACTCAAAGTCTGCCGCCAGCCGCAAAGTTTTTTGATTACAAAGTTGAATTAGGCTTTAAAGCCTTACATACATATCGGCGGAGTTAATGATCGAGGCGGCACAAGTTCGCGACATACTTCCAAGCAAAGTGATGCGATGCAATGATAGTTCTAACACTATCGCATCATAAAATTTCATAATACTTAAACTCGTGCACACCGAAGATTTTCATGTGATGAGGTCCCACCTCAATCGCAATAACGTCATGGAAAAGTTACTATGTCCATTGCACACCTGCCGTTCGATGAGAGATGTGACCCCCGCTCCAATCGCATCGCAAGTTTTCAAGTGATCGTCTCGCAGCGACTATAAACCGTTCGCCGAGGTTGTGATGCGATAAGAGTCCCACGCCATCGCAAGACCGTGTCGACTACCGATGCGATTGAAGCATCGCGTTAATCACAATCGCAAGATCGCAATCACAAATGATACAACTTGCATTACATCGATCACTTCCATGTTGCGACAGTGATGTGGTCCCCACCACCATCGCTAATCGCACATCGCAATTGTAAAGCGCAAAGGTATTAACCTTTGGCCGCCGAAATGTTGATCGCCGATTGACCACAGACGTGATGAGGATTTTATAAAGTGGATTTCATGGAATTTGAGATCCTGGGCTGTTGGTTTCCGTTTTAATTGTTTTATTGTAACCGCGCTATAAAAGGAAAGAGCCCGAAGGCTATTGTAAGAACAATGTAAGAATGGGGTCGCGTTTTTATGTATTAAGATGTTATCAGAAACAGAATTTTTGTGGCCCGTAGGTCGAATACACGGTGAAGATTGTAAGACCGTTTGTGCGGATTTGAGGACAAAATTGTGAGCAATCGTTATTATGCACCATTGTTATACTTTGTGAATCCCTCTCAAGGAGGAAGAATCGCATTGCTGATTTTGTATTTCTTTTATTCTTTTATGAATTAAGAAAAACTTGTCCTAAATTGTTTCGTTCATTTTGCAAATTGAATTTGAAAATTTCGTGTCGTCGAGGGAATCTCTTTATTCTCTCTCACATTAGGAAGTGACTGCGCAACTTCAAAATGGTATCGTAGCTTGCCTAGGCACTCTCGCGTGAGACAAAAACCGCAGTTTGTTTTTCCCACCGCAGAGTCGTAAGAAGCTTATTAAGCAAATTTTTTCTCCATCGCAGAAATTTTTTGCTTTGTTTTTCTACATAGAAAGTAAGCTTGGCGACACAAAATACGATGCATAAAGCAGTTATGCACTAGTCTAACAAATCCCCAACCTACGCTCAATGGGAAGAATCATAGTTATTGGTCCATAACTATGAGAGCTTTGTTTGCTTCTCGTGACATATGAGCTAGTTTAAAATGGCTACCCCGAACCCGCAGACATCGTTGGCTACTTCGATGAAGAACAGTAAAAGAGACCTATCAAGAGCAACAGAAGAAGGAATCCAAAGCCCTCTTTATCTCTTTTCAATCATACATGAGAGTGTTTTCCCACGATTTCTCAGTATCAAAGTCCAAGGAGGTATGATATTCTCAAAATGGTACCTATCAAGGCATGGAGAAGGTGAAGACAACAAAATTGCAGATGTCGAGACAGATTTTGAAACTCTCTTAATGAAGTAATCTCGATACAATAGATTCATTTCTCTTACTCATTTTATTGGGTTGATAACCCAAATAAGATCTCATGGTGAAACTCTTGAAGTAAGAAGGATTGTAGAGAAAATATTGAGAAGTTTACCCTCAAGGTTTGAAGCTATTGTGGTAGCAGCGAAGAGACAAAGGTTCTCTCACACAACACAAAGTAGATGAGCTAAGTGCTTCTCTAATGTATCATGAACATGTATTGAGTAGAGGAACAGATTCCCTATTTGGAGCAAGCATTCAAGACTCGTATGTCATTCCCCCCCCCAGGTAGAGGTCGTGCGTAGAAAATAACAAAGAGGTCGAGGAAGAAGCTGAAAACAAAGTGCAACAACTCGCAAGTACAAGCGGAAGGAGCTGTAACTTCTAACCAAGATGAAGGTTCAAGCAAACAGCAAGCTCATGGAAAAAGGTATGATAAATCCCAAGTCCACCGCTATTAAAGAAAATAGGCGATTGTTACCATGAAGAAGCAAAATGACATGAATAATACGCAAAATGCTAATTTTGCAAATGAAGAAGATAAGAACCCAAAGATTGTGATGATAACATGTAACACGCACAAGACAAACAAGATGTTTGGTTCTTAGACCCGCCTTGTAGTAATCACATGACCTGGAAACATTGCAATGTTTGCCAATCTCGGGATGAAAATGTGGAAATCGAGGTACCAGGAATCGATAGCAAGATATCTATCAAGGGTAAAGGGAGAGCCGCATCCTAAAGAAATGGAGAAAAGATGATTGCCGTATGTATACTTGCGTATCCGGCCTTAAATGTAATCTTTTGAGCATTAGACAAACTTACCGACAAAGGTTACAATGTGCTCTTCAAAAATGATGTGTACACCGAGATATACCTCCAAGAAAGAAATGACAAGCAATAGAATGTTTCCTCTCAAACCTGTGGTAGATTTGAAGGAAGGAAGAACTATTGGGTACCGTAACACAAGGAGTCTTTCAAGAACAAGTGAAAGATGAGAATCGGTTATGGCATTTGAGATTTGGACATCTCAATTTCTGAGGCTTGAATCCGTTACATGTAGCGGGAATGGTAAAGGGACTTCCATTGATTAAGAAGTCGACAACCTTTGTGAAGGTCGTATCTTTGGGCAAAAAAACACAGAGAAAGATTTCCAAAGAAAGAGCATAAGGAAAATCACCCTTGGAAATTGTTCACTATGATGTGCGTGGACCGATGCAAATACCTTTCGTCGTTAAACAAATATGTTTTAACATTCATTGATGATTACACCAGAAAGACATGGAAGCATATGTTAAAATAGAAGAGTGAAGTGTTTGAGAAATTTCGCCACTTCAAAACTCTCGTTGAAAAGAAGTAGGCATTATATCAAAGTGCTCAAAATACGTACAAGAGGGTGGAGAGTACATATCCAAGGACTTTCTACGTTTTTGCAGAGAATGGCATACAAGCAATTCACCGCGAGGTATACAATCTCAGCAAAATGGTACAGCAGAAGGAAGAATAGGATCATTGGAGACAAGGCCGAAGTATGTCAAGGCAAAATACTTTCCACATGAGTATTGGGTCGAAGTCACACCAAAAGGGGGCTTTTACATCTTAAACAGATGCCCAACTAAAGCCGGCTATGAACAAAATACCGTGGTTAAAGCACGGAGTGGACGAAAGAAAACTCACACCACATGAGATTATTCGTCGTGTAGCATATGCACATGTACCGTATCAGCTAAGAAAGAAGCTGATAAGAAGGGGGAGAAGTGTGTATTTATCGTCATCGTGATGAGTCAAAAGCATACAAACTTTATAATCCATCCACCAAGAATGATGAATAATAGACAAAAACAGAGGTAGTTGCCAGTTTGGGATGAATCTTTAGAAAAGACCGTGAACGTGAAGAAGACTCTCCGTCTCATGAAGAAGAAGAAGAAGGAACATTAGTTTTTAACCCTTCTGTGTGGCTCCTCCTCCACCACCACAAGCACAACAAACCACACCACAAGCCGGAATTCGAATGCCCTTGAGAAGTCAAGGAAGTGCTACCCAAGAACATCACAGGATCCGGCCCTCAAGTTCGAATGAAACTCCAAACACACCAAGAAGACCAAGATTCGTAACCGAGGAGATTTATGAACAAGGAGAGGTATGTAACAATATTGGTCCGAATTCATTATTCGCTTTATATTATCATGTTGATGACCCAATTCATTTTGAAGATGTGGCCGTAAATAATGATAAATCGTATCACAATGAATGAAGAAATTGGTGCAATTGAGAAGAGTAAACATGGGAGTTAGTGGACTCTCGAAGGCAAAGAAGCCATTGGAGTTAAGTGGGTCTATAAGACCAAGAGAAATTTCGAAGGCAAGATCGATAGGCATACACGTACTTGTTGTTAAAGGCTACAAGCAACAACAAGGGAGAGACTATGATGAAACCTTTGCACCAATAGTAAGGATGGAAACAACAGCATGAAGGACATATGACAACACAAATGGAAGATTTATCAAATGGATGTTAAATCTCGCATTCCCGAATGAGTAAGTTAAAAGAAGAGGTTTACGTTGAACAACCCGTGCTATGAAGTTAAAGGAAGAAGGCCAAGAGCATAAAGTATGCAAGCGAAGAAAGCTCGTATGGCCGAAGCAAGCTCCAAGAGCATGGCACAACAGGATAGATGCTTACCTCGATCGAGAATGGTTTGAGAAGTGTGATGGTGAACCCGTCAATTTCATATAAAGGAAAATGACTAAGAAGATACTTATTGTTGTTTTATATCTAGATGATTTAATTTTACTAGCAATGATGCTTCTCTCATTGTTGATTTTAAAGAAGTCATGAAAAATGAGTTTGAAATGACCGACTTGGGCTTCTTAAGATATTTTCTTGGAATTGAAGTAGACCAAGGTGAAAATGGTGTTTTCATTTCTCAAGCTAAATATGTAGAAGGCGTGTTGAAGAGATTCAACATGCGTAACAACAAGGCAAATTATGACTCCAATGTTGATGGGGTTGAAATTAAGTAAAGAAGATAGCAAGGATTTTGATCCAAAGTTGTATAAGAGCATAGTTGGCACTTTATGTATTTGATCGCAACTAGGCCGGACATTATGCACGCCGTTAGCTTAATCTCCAAATTCATGGAAAGACCGAAAGAAGCTCATTGGTAGGTAGCCAAGAGAATTCTAAGGTATGTAAATGGAACGAAGGGGTTTGGTATATTATACTCTCTTCTCCGAAAGTTTCATGTTGACAGGTTACGCCGATAGTGATTAGGTTGGAAGTGTTGATGATCTAAAGAGCACATCAAGATATGTGTTTCATTTGGGATCGTGAGCATTAAGGGCTTCCAAGAAGCAACCGATAGTTGCTTTATTCACAAGAGAAGGCATTGCGGCGCAACATGCCACATACCACGTAGAAGAGTTCTCAAAGATTTGTGTCATGAACAAGAAAAGGGTACAACCATTTATCGTGATAACAGTTTCTGCCGATAGCATTGTCTAAAATTTCGTTTTTTCATAAAAAGGATAGTGCTAATATCGACACCAAGTTTCACTTCATATGTGAATTAAGTTAACAATGGTGAGATTATTTGGCAGCATCAAAGGTATCGCAGGATCAATTTGATGATATCCTCACAAAGCCACTTTCACAGTAAAAGCTTTGATCATTTCGGTAGGAATGTCCGGGTATGCGAAAACCTTAGCTGAAATTAAGGGGGAGTATTGGAAATTAATTCCAACTACTCTGATATCAATCAACAAGAATTATGGTATCGACCGGACTACGAGACATCGATGCTCTTGCAGAAGAAGGCAACAAGCATTTTCCTATAGAATTGCAAATATTTTAACGTGCCTGCTGATAAGTGAAGTGCGTAGCAGATAAGAATCACTGATATTTTATCTAAGGTGGTAATCGACTTCTTAGAAGCAGTTAAGTGTCTCTGGACTAAAGTCTCGCCAAAGAACGCAGCTTTGATTACAAAGCTGAATCGTGCTTTAAAGCCTTACCTACATATCGGCAGTAGTTAATGATCGAGGTTACATGAAGTTCGCGACATATCAAGGCCGATGCGATGCGATGATAGTTACAACACTATCGAATCATAAACTTTCATAATACTTAAATCGTGCACATCGAAGAGTTTTCGGTGATGCAATGAGGTCCCACCTCAATCGCAATCGTGGCATCGCAAAGTTACTCGCATGTCCGTTGCACAACCGTCGTTCTCCGATGCGATGTGGACCCCGCTCCAATCACAGACCACACTTATGGACGTCCGGCAAAGGATCGTGAATCGAATTCTCGCCAAGGTTGTGATGCAATAAGAGTCCCACGCCATCGCAAGATTGCAATGCCGACTACCGATGCGATTGAAGCATCGCGTAATCGAAATCGCAAGATCACAATCGCAATGATACAACTTGCATTACACGATCGCTTCGATGTTGTGATGCGATGTGGTCCCCACCACTATCACTAACCGCACATCGTAATTGTAAAGCACAAAGGTATTAACCTTTTGGTTGCCGAAATGCCAATCGCCGATTGACTTAAGGTACACGATGAGGATTTTATAAAGTGGATTTCATGGAATTTGAGATCCCGCTTTGTTGGTCGCCTTTAGTTGTTTTATTGTAATCGCCTTATAAAAGGAAAGAGCCCGGGCGTTCATTGTAAGAAGAATGTAATGCATTTTTATGTATTAAGACGTTATTCTAAATGCATCCGTCGTGTTCACAGTCAATACACAATAATATTGTAAGCACCGTATGTGTGGATTTGAGGATAGAAAAGTTTGTGAGCACCGTTATTATACAAATTCAATCGTTATACTTTGTGAATCCCTCTTAAGGAGGAAGAATCGCATTTTGATTTTGTATTTCTTTATTCTTTGATGAATTAAGAAAAACTTGTCCCAAATTGCTTCGTTCATTCGCAAATTGAATTTGAAAATTCCGTGTTGTTTAGGGAATATTCATTCTCTCTTGTTGTTTAGAAGTGATCGTAAACTTCAACATGTTTACACAGGAAAACCGACTTGGCATATCTCGAACTGGCAAGAATCCTAATGCGACAAACCATGGATTAACCCGCTCTCCATGCCGTATGCGAGATGTTGAAGGAAATTCTTGTGAAATTACATGAAAACCGCCATTGAAACTATCACATACCCCTTCCTTTTTTAAGTCAATCAAGTCTCCGTAATTTTATCTTCGTATTATGGGTATTTCTTATGAGCATATGTCCTTCTTATCTAGACTTACTTTCCGTTTCTCTCATAGTTGGTAAATATGGTGAATCAATGATAATGACTAAGATAAAGCTGAAATATTCTCCCATACAAGCCTTTTGATACCTAACACCAAAGCAAGAAGGGGCATTCCCTAGTCTTGTCTTTTAGGGGAGTATCTATTTGTAACTCGCCTTCATTGGGAAGATGGACCGAAGGGAAGTTGGTTGAGACTGCACTCACCTCTTTTGGAAGGAGTAGTCCAATCACAAAGAGGGACTATCTTATCATCCTGCCCGCACCTCTTGGCAAATTTGTGCCCATTTATGTGTCCGGAGAAAGCAATCGGCAGTCTTCTCAGGGAGAGTACCCAAGCGATAAGATAAGTGAAGCAATACTAATTCATTTCAAGAAGGATATTTAACTTTCCGTTTGTCGCATCTCCTCGCTCAACCATTAATGTGGGATCGAGTTGTCTCTTCCCTCTTTCAAGAATATGGAACAAGAGAATGGTACTCGTTTTTATAAAAAGGGTAAATATACTCGTTAATCCCTTTTCATATTTTCTTTTTATGAGGGATCAAGGAATGCGTTGAACTTGTAAAACATTTTGAACCCACAAATAGCCAGTTTCGACCTAGAGTATCAACCATTTGCGTACATGAATAAGAACTCGTAAGGAATGTAGATAAGCAATCGTTAGTGGGGGGAGAATAAGTATTAGTGAGAATGAGTACTTTACTTCTATTAGCGAGGGTGATGGTTTTCTCTATTCTATATGGTCTTTGTTATTCACTCCAATAATAAAGACCAAGCCTATAAAGAGACATCGATCACTCATAAGCTAAGGCTATAAAGAGACACATCTAATATTCGACAATAAAGAGACATTTCTTTCACCAACAACTCTTTGTCACTCCCCGTAATACAACCGTCCTTGGTGCTTTTGTAATGATTTCAATTTTCATTAACGTAATTCGTTCAAGTTCATCAAAATTTATTTCAAAGAAAAAAATTGAACAAAATGACAAACATCCTACGTTGTTCATTATTCATTCACTATTATATAATAATTTTCTTCCATACTTTCGTATTTCATTTTCATCTATGTTTCCGCTTTTGATGGCTTACATTTTTCTCACCTGAATTTTTTTGGTCTCGATTTACATTCTAACATCATTATTTACTAGTCGTTAATCATTACCTACCTTTTCTCCCACCAATAAACTTCAATGTTAGAAAACATCAAACTTGTCGAATGTTAATCATTGGATTTTGGGTACCAATAAAAAGCCTCTCGAAGTTACACTCTGCAATTCCATTCTAGTAAAAGTATTTTAACTTTTTCGTGTTCACTCTCCTCCGTTCATCCTTTTATATTATTCCATCAAAGATTCAATTTCCAAACATCATTAAATTAATAGGTCCGATAAAACTCCATCACAAACGATTCAAATTAGGAAAGAATAATATAATAATGGAAATCCCATGACTTTATTTACACCAAACAAGAAAAGGATTTCATTGCTTCATAACTATGCATCATGGCATTACATCGAACCCGTTTATACATCTTAGGATTTCAACATTGGGAAAATTGTATCCTTCTCTTGGGTAATAATTCCATATTTAAAAATAATAATAATATGCTCACATTTCAACATGATGGATAATAATGGCATCTCAATCAATTATTTAGTCATAGTTTTGGGGACTCATAACCGTGTTGTAGTAAAAGCACACATAAATAAAAAATGGATCGTGAGCGTGGCCCGTACAAGGAGCCACCGTGAGGAGTGCCTATCGTACCAATGTGGAGAAGTGTTGAAAGCAATTGTAACATGTTAGATTGGCATGGAGACGTTGAACTTGTCCCCATTTGAGGTGATCTCCTTACACCCCACCTAAAGAAACAACAGTAACACTCTTGGTATAGTGACCGTCCTTTTAACCCGGAAGAAGATTAGAGGGTAACCTCTTGCTTGCTTCATTCCCTTCCCCGAACACGCCTTTGTTCGTTGTTCAAGAAGGACCATCTCTCGGTTATCCCCGTTGTAAGGTGTTCTCGTGTGTTATGTTCCTACTGAGCCATAGAAAGTTGTTTCTTTCAATACATTAGAGAAATGTGCTCAAATAAAGAGAAATATGCATGTTAAATTTGTACATCTAGTTGAGAAAGCCTACAATATTGCTTGCCTTGTGAATTATATGGGTTTCAAAGAATTACTAACCAATATCCGAGCCGTGAAGAGTAAGTAAATTTTCCATGTTCCTATAACATCTCACAATGCCAACAATGATTAGGAGCACGTTTTTTTTTTCTTCACCGTTTCAATAGATATTTGGTGATAGATTATCGCGATGTTGAGATAAATCAATGAATTCGATAACCGAATGTATTGCGATGTAAAAAAATCCTCCAAAATATTAGCCACCATATCGACCATTGTCTTTCGTTTTGTATGTGTCTCCTATTCACCACATGTCGATATAGTCATGATCGTCAACTGGCGGCAGCTTAAAAGTCTTTTAATTTTAGGTTTCAATGCGTCTGCAGATACATTTTTGTGATCTTCCACTTAGCGCTTACATGTTACATCTAATAAGGATCAAGGATAATACATGGTTACGGTGTTACATATATGAGGACCAAGGACAATACACGTACAAACAATATGTGCCCCTATAGCTATGTTCCCCGTCAAACAGCTTTTAATTCAGCCTTTGCAAAATTGTGATAAGCGCTTTGGTGACATTGGAATACCCTAATGTTACAACTTACATCTAAGAACGATCAAGGAAGATACCGGGAAAATAATATGCCCCCTTGATCAAGGAGTAATTTGGGTGTACACAATATGCAACCTTATAACTATGTGCCTATCAAAGAATTTTTATTTAGATTCCAACACTTCAAATAGGTTTGTAGTTTAAAAGTGAGTTATCACTCCCTAACGAGTGGCTAGGATTTACTTACCTAAGAAGCCCATTAGAAAAATATAGAAACTTCAAGCCCTATGGGGCAAAAGTAAACTCTAACCCTACAGTAAGTAAGGACTTACGTCGAACAACACTTCGTTTATGTATGTTGGGATGCTTTACTGTGAGTGTATAGAATACTATCAATTTAATTAAAAGAAGAATATTTTTTTTTTTATGAGATATTCACCAAATACATTATTAATGTGGTTGATATACACCAATAGGCGTATATGAAATAGATTTACAATCACATTTACCATTGTGGTTGATATACGCCGGTAGGCCCATATCCATCACTTCTAATAACATTAATAACTATAAAGTGCATTTTGTTAAAGAATTACTATTTATAACTATTAATAAATATATAAATAATAATAGTCATAGTATTTTATATTTATATAATTATACTTATTATGTTAACATTATTTAGTATATTAATATAATATGAAATTGTTACATAAAACGTTGATAATATATTATTATTATATTTAAAACATTAATATAATTCACGTACAAATATAATAGTAACATTTAGTTCTTATTAATAATATGTATTTTACTAAAATAATTATTATATATTTATGAATATAATTACTAGTATATTTTTTATATATTTAGTTATAATATATTCATAATATTAAATATATGCATACTATATATTAAAATAAAATATGTTAGATATATATATATATATATATATATATATATATATATATATATATATATATATATATATATATATATATATATATATATATATATATATATATACGCCGACGGTGGTGTGATTTCGTCGAGTATCCCAATGGGGATCATGATTAAGGTAATTAAGATGAACTTACCCGAAAACAAAGCTCGTTGTGCCGACGATAGGTGGAGAGGGAGGTGTTACGACGATGGTTGTGTGTGCGTTGTGTGAATCGTATGTCGGGAGCATGACATCATCAAGGAAATTGGGATACGGGCAGGAGAAGGTGATGGATTGATATCATGAATTTTTTTTGGAACCGATAGTGTTGCATTCAAAGTGTGGGAAAAAAGGCTATTGGTAGGCCGAAAGCGGAGTGGGCATGAAGAAGGAATCAATTGGAATTTGTAGCTCCTATTGTGACTCAGTATGTGACATTCTCTTCCTTCTTTTTTCTCTTTCAAGAAAACACAAGAGATAGTTGGTAGAATTTTTGTTTCTGACATTTTGTCGAACAATCGTATAGGATGCCGATTCTCCTAGTTTTATGGAGTCCCGAGGGTATTATTTATTTGTTTCATTTGGTTTGTCGTTGTCGATATGAAGTCTCTTTGGAATCAAGGCTTCATAAAATGGGAACCTTAGCCATGGGTTTAGAGGTTGGCTTTTGTAGTTGTCCCGAATTTGCGGTGGTTTGCCACATATTTTTGGAGGATGGTAAATGGTTCTTGCTTGAATAATACTATGTTTCTTTAACATAGTGGTTTTGACTTAATTTCGCTCAGCCTCTCTTTTCCGGGAAAGAGCCGAGGTTATGAAAAATGCTTATGGGGGCTTTGTCCGAGGTGTACTAGAAACCAAACCTCGAACCTCTCCTTTGCTCGTAATGGTTCGAAGGAACAAGATTAAGTATAATTAAGCATCATCATGTGAGAAGGAATCTCCTTGTCGATTAATTTATGTTATTTGTGGAAGACTAGCATTTCTCGTTTCGTGTTCCGTCTTGGCCCCGGCCACGAGGCAAGTCTCGAAGTGGAGGTTAATTACTATGCGTGAATGATATTTTTTTTGGTGCTAGAAAACCTTTCCCTTCCGGGCCCACAAGTTCAAATGGCATGACTGGGAAGACAATCAAAGAGGAGACAACAGAGGTCATCGACAAACTTGGAAGAGAGGTGCACGAAGAGAGAACGACGAGCCCTCCTCCCAAAAATTGGAGAAGAATTGTCCGTAAGACTCAATCCCAACACAAAAAATATGGAACACATTCTTATGCGAGGGAGATCCTAAAGCAAGTTCAAAATATTATTGCGGGGTGGGAAGAGGCTATCAATCACCAAGCTGATAATGAAGAACTAGAATTGGATTGTGAGCATTTGGTCCCCGATCCGGGCCAAGCCATACTCAGCAGTCTCCAATATTAAAAAACCATCTATCCACTCGGACATGAAAAATATCGTGGCCAAAGCAATAATGCATACTTATGACTTCATGCGTATCGACCTTCCCTTCAAAAAATTCAAAAATATTTTTAGTTGTTGCGTCTGTGTTCAACAATAGAATGTCTTCTCCGCACAAAATTGAGCGCATCTTCGTGCCCATGTATTCTCAAATTCCCGGGTCTAGTTCTAAAGACTCTACACCTATTGAGTTCTCTCGAGCACTAGTTATTTATTGGTTTTGTCTATTAAAAATTCTAGCTTTTTTGTTTAAATTTCGATGATGGTCATAAATGGTAGGAAGTTTTAGACTTAGAAAGAAAAACTTATTATGGTATTTAGACAAGAAGGGCATATTCGACCGAATTTGATAGACTTAAAACCTTCCGATTTTGGTTGGCTTATAATGCCTTCCAATGGCCAACATACATGGTTTCCCGTCAGGTAGGCCGAGGCCTCGTGGGTTTTATCCCGATGTAACTCACTTCCTTTGATGAATGAATTAAAGGTCCTACTCAACTTACTATATATATATATATATATATATATATATATATATATATATATATATATATATATATATATATATTTTTTAATAAGAAAATATATAATAGTTAATATATTATTAAATTGTGTCAATATATTAATAGTTATAACTCAAACTATAATATAATTCAAATATGACATAATAATAGCATTTTATTATTATTCGTAATAAGTATATATCTCTTACAAATATCGCCAATAATTTTTATATATTTATTAATATAACTCTTAATATATTTCATATATTTACTTTTAGTAAATTTAAAATATCAACTAAACCCAAGGGATTAATAAACACGCGTGATTATTAATATTATAAACCGAAATGACTAATAAGACCAAGGGTTTAATATTATAAATCCAATCAATTAGTAAATCCAATGGATAAATACTGTAAACATAAAGGATAAAAAAACTAAATGAATCAAATTACAAAACAAGGGATTAATACTAAACCCTAGGACTAATATTTAACACTTAATATTGGTGTTTAATAAACCCAAGGGATTATTATCATTATAAATGTAAGGGATTATTAATATTATAAACACATGGGATAAATAAACCCAAGGCATTAATAATATTATAAATCTAAGCCATTAATATTATAAACCAAAATGATTAATAAACCCAAGGAGTCAATAAACTGAGCAAACTAATATTAAAAACTCAAAATATTAATAAATGATTAATAAATGCCCACATGGTGTAGAGTAGTCGGTGATGGGGTGCACTGTTAAGGCACTCCGTCTGCAAGGTCACCAGTTCGAAACCCGTGGGTGATTAGGATTAGTCTAATATACCAGAAAAATAAAATAAATGATTAATAAAATAATAAAAATAAACATAGTTGAGCATGAACCAGTTTCATATTGAGACAACCTTTGTCGCAATGTGATGTTCCACCATGGTTTATTTTCATATTGACAAAATATTTGTCACAATGTGACGTTGGATCATGGTTGAATATTATAAACACGAGAGATTTATATTAAACCCAAGGGTTAATATTATAAAAGCTATGAATTATTTATACCCTTGGAATATGAATCTATAGGTCAATAAACCCAATGGATTGGTATTAAAAATGAAAGGAAATAATAAACCCAAGGGAGTAATACTAAAAAACCAAGGGTTTATATAACTAATGGAATAATATTAAGCCTAAGAGATTAATATTAAAAACCATTAAGTACATAATCACTTAGATAAATACTATAAATAGTGAAATAAATATGGTTGACCATGCTTGATTTAAACATTGAGACAATCTTTGTCACAATAAGACCTTGGACCAAGGATGACCAGGGTTGGCCATGGTTGATATTCATGTCGAGTGAATCTTTGTCACAATGTGAAATTTGATCATGGTAGACCATGATCGACTATGGATGATGATGATTGACAATGGTTGATCATGTTTTATTTTCATATTGAGACAATATTTGTCATAATGTGACATTAGACCATGGATTGATATTAAATTGTACTACTAATATTCAACCCTTAATATTGGGATTTAATAAGCCCAAGGGACAAAAAAATCGAAAAGATTAATAATTCCTAGGAAATAATATTTTAAACTCAAGAGATTAATAAATCCAAGGGATTAAATGATAAACCAAAGGAATTATTAATATTAAAAATGTAAGGAACAAGGAAACCCAATCATTTAATATTATTGGGATCTAATAAACCAAAGGGACTAATATTACCAACCCAAAGAATTAGAAGGCTCAAGGGATCAATGTTATAAACCCAATGGATCAAAAAAGCCAAAAAATTATTAATATTATGAACACAAAACATTAATAAATCCAAGGGATTATTAATATTATAAACCCAACATATTAATATTATAAATACAAATTATTAATAAATCCAAGCGATTAATAAACCCGAATAATCAATAAACACAACAAACTAATATAAAAAACCCAAGAAATTAATAAAGCCTAAGAATTAATATTTTAAACTCAAGATATTAATAAAACCAACGAATCATTAATATTATAATCCAAAAGAAATAATAAATCGAAGGGTTTAATATTATAAACCCAAGGAATAAATATTAAAAACCTAAGGGATCAACATGTCGAAGGGATCCATATTAAAAACATAAGAGATTAATGAAGCCTAGGAATTAATATTTTAAATACAAAATAATGATAAACTCACATAATTATTAATATTATAAATCAAAGTGATCAATGATCCTTAGGGATTATTAATATTATAAACCCAACGAATTAATAAACTAAAGGATCATTAAACCAGATGGATTGATTTTAAAAACCAAGGAAATAATAAACCAAAGGGAAAAATAATAAACCTAAGAGATTAGTATTATAAACCCTTGGATAAATACAATAAACCATGAAATAAACATGATTAACCATGATTGATTTAAACATTGAGACAATTTTAAAAACCAAAACAATCTAACTAATATCTAAAAACTCAAACAATTAATAAAGCCCAGGAATGGATATTTTAAACTCAAGGGATTAAATAATAGACCATAAGAATTATCAATATTATAAAGTTAGGGAACAAATAAATCCAAGCATTTAATATTACAAACCCGGGAAATTAGTAAACCTAAGGGATAAATATTAATATTATAAACCAAAGGAATTATTAATACTCTAAACTTAAGGAATAAATAAACCCAAGCGTTAATATTATAAACCCAAGGAATTAGTAAACCCAAGGGATAAAAAAATGCAAGCGATCAATAAAAAAGAAGAAGAAGGATTTATATTAAACCGAAGGGTTAATATTATAAAACCTATGAATTATTTATACCCTTTGAATACAAACCCTTATATAAATAAACCCAATTGATTGATATTAAAAATCAAAGGAAATATTAAACCTGAGGGATTAGTACCAAAAAAAAAGGGTTTATAAACCGAAGGGAATAATATTAAACCTAAGAGATTAATATTATAAACCCGAAGTATATAAAAAACCTTAGATAAATACTATAAACCATGAAATAAACATGGTTGACCATGATTGATTTAAACATTAAGACAATTTTTTTCATAATGCGTCATTGGACCAAGGATGACCATGGATGACCATGGTTGATTTTCATATTGAGACAATATTTGTCACAATGTGAAATTTTAAAATTTAAGACCTTGATCGACTATGGCTAACGATGATTAAAAATTATTTTCCATGGTTGATTTTCATATTGAGACAATATTTTTCATAATGTGACATTGGACCATGCATTAATATTAAATAGTCGAATTAATATTTAACCCCTAATATTTGGATTTAATAAACCGAAGGGACTAATATTACCAACCCAAAGAATTAGAAAACTCAAGGGATCAATTTTATAAACCCAATGGATCAACAAACCAAGGGAATTATTAATATTATAAACACAAACCATCAATAAACCGAAGGGATTATTAATATTATAAATAAAAAACATCAATAAAACCAAGAGATTATTAATATTATAAACCCAAAAGATTAATATTATGAATACAAATGATTAATAAGCCCTTGAGAAATTAATAACCTCGAGGGATCAATAAACCCAATAAACTAATATCAAAAACCTAAGAAATTAATAAACCCTAAGACTCAATATTTTAAACTGAAGAGATTAATAAACCCAAGTGTTTAATATTATAAACCTAAGGAATTGTTGAACACAAGGGATAAATATTAAAAGCCTAAGGGATCAACAAGCCCTTAAAGGGAAACCAACGTTAAACAAACTTAATCTGCGCATCAAAATAGACAGGAGAGCTAAACCGGAAGAAGTACAAAACATGAAGAAAAGACAAGATGAAACCCAGAGGTTAGTTTTTCGAATTATTGACATCAGGAAATGTTGGTGGAGTTGGCGCTTCCTCTCTGTGGCATGCGTATTCAGAGACTTCATCCTCAGGCTTGGACAACTGGGCATCGATTGACAGGGAAGAAGTCGAGCGACCACTTGTATCAGAGCTCTTGTCACTACCATCGGAACTACAACTACCATTTGTGTTCGAAGCCTCCTCAGCCAGTTTTATTGGAAAAGTCATAATCTTATGACGAATATTGTGGGAGGCAGGGGAGATAATAGACTTACGCTTCCTGGAGTGAGCACCAGAACTAGAAGGTTCCACAGAGGCTTCAGGAAGACGCAGGGACAGGTGAGCAGAGAGGTAAGGGGGTCAAAAACTTCATGTGCCACTAGGTTTGAGGATAGGTCCACCATTCTCCCGGCCATGGTATGGATAGGAGGTCACGAGGGGAGCTTGTGCCCTCCACCTCTATGGCAGCGCATGCAGTGGCAATGGGGCATGACTGAAGTGGAGAAAAAAAATGTGAAGGAGGCAGAGATGGAGGTCCATCCGCGTGACTGAGAGGTGTCCGGCTAGTGGAATGAGACTTGGGCTTGGCTGGAGGTTGAAGGGCACATGAGGTAGAATTGAAATGGAAAATGACAGAGAGCCCGAAGGAGAATGCAGAGGATGCATTTTCATGGGGCATATAAGGCAACAAGAGGATTGAATGCTCAGAGGGAGGAGTGAATGAGCCAATGTCGATGTGATTTCAGAGAAGGTGTTGATAGGATGCAGTGAACCTTTCGAGGGTGATAGAGTAAATAACACCCATGCCCCAAAATTTATTAACCGTGTCATGGCCATGTGCCTCCTCGAGGCGAGGACGGCTTCCTGACTTCATCTTGGCAAGGTGGGTGTAGGAAAACTCATGAATTAACACCCGCATCCAGGGCGAGGGATCCATATTAAAAACATAAGAGATTAATAAAGCCTAGGAATTAATATTTTAAATACAAATTAATGATAAAATCATATGATTATTAATATTATAAACCAGAGCAATCAATCAACCTTACGGATTGTTAATATTATAAATCAAAGGATCAATAAACCAAATGGATTGATATTAAAAACCCAAGGAATTAATAAACCCAAGGGATTAATACTAAAAAACTAAGGGTTTATAAAACTAAGGGAATAATATTAAACCTAAGAGATTAATATTATAAACCCTTAAGTATACAAACCCTTAGATAAATACTATAAATAATGAAATAAACATGGTTCACCATGCTTGATTTAAACTTTCAGAAAATCTTTTTGTTTTTTTTGTAAATTAGTTGTTTGTATTAAAAGGAAAATAATGTACATAGAGTTACAAAAAGGGGCATGCCGGTAACAGGAAAAAAATGAAACCCTATTAACCAGGCATGCCAAAAGACTGCAACACAAAACCCAAACCGAGCACTTTTCTTAGCCTTCGAAGGCTTGGACAACCCCTGATATAAACTACAAAACTTGGTCTTCCTCCTAGGAAGGAAGCCAATGGAGATTGGCCAGCCGAAAAAAGAGGCCACATAGAGAAAAGCAGGAAACCAACAACACATTCAAAGACAAAAGGCACAAGCAGGAAATTAATCCTTACTCCCCGTGACTGCATCCTCTTTGCTAACAGTCGTGCTTGGATCAATGGTCTCCTCCTAGCTAGGCACGTTTCGGGGCTTGATCCTACAGATTGCTAGTCATCAATAGTTTTGTTGATATCCAAAGGATGATTAAATTAAAAAAACTATATTTCTAGAAATTATATTTCAAGAAACATTGTGAGTTCTAGAAATATCACTTCCTTCGTTATCCTACACCTAACAATTTCACTATAAATCTTGTCTTCTGCCTTATCAAAGCTTGCCCTACTGCAAAGGAAACTACTTTTTCTAGGCCTGATTTGCCCCATTTTCATTACCTCACTTACACCCTCATTCATCCTTTTTCTAGAAAAATACATTCTTCCTTTTTCTACAAAAATACATTTTTCCTTTCCTCTTAAAAACCCCTCATAAATCCCTTCATTCATCACATTTCTTCTAAAAAGCCCTTGGACAATGCAAAAAGCCCTTTCAACATTGTTTAAATTTTAAATTTAAGGCCTATTAGAACCTTTAACTTTGCATAAAAACCTTGTTTTTATGCTAAAAGCGCCTTTTTCACATAATAGGCCTTAAGCCCTTCTTCGCTTAAAAACCTAGCCCCCTTGCTCATGTGACCCTAGACCATAACCTACCACTATTTCCCTAAGCCTCCTTTCCTTTCCGACCTACGGTCCCCTCTACCCCCACGGGACCATTTCCCCGCCTATCTTCTAACCCCTTTATCCCTTGACCTTACCCCGCCCCTTTCTTATTTTCTTATCTTGATGCCTTGTATAAAACCCCACCACTTCATTTTCTTTCAGGTCGTTTCTTGACCATTGATTTCAGATCATAGGCCCTAATCCAACGGCCCTTATTTCACCACCCCTCCCCATCTCCTAACCCGTTCCCCACTACCCGACAAGCTTGCTTACATCAAAATTGGCCCCACTTTCCACTCTAATATCTACACCCCAATCATTATCCACCACCTATACTCCACTTCCCCTCCGCCAAGTCTGCACCCCATCCTCGGGCTCCATCCACATCGTCGATCTCTCTTATCGAGATCTGAATGTCAGAAACGCATGTCACGTAGATTTTAGTGCCGAGGTTTAACAACCCCAGTCCATGCGAAAAGGGTGGTTTAGCCCTGGACATGCATCCAGTGCTGAATGGAATCACACAGTCCCAGCCCAAAACCATTTATCGCCGACAACCCACACGAAAATTGCTGGTGGTTTTGCGAAACCACTTTTCCTCATTTTCCCGCCTCCATTCAAATTTCTTCCATTACCTTTCCCCCGTATTGTTTTCTCCTCTGTAAACACATTCTAATGCCCAAAAACCCTGAAAAATAAGTTTAACCCCCTCCGCAGGCTTTAAAAACTAATATGTTCGTGTGTTTTTGCAGGTTTAATGGCGGTGACATTGAAAAGGCCCTCCCACAGTCAAATGAAAATTTTAACCCTGGATGACGATCCAAGGGTATTAAATTCAAATCATGAAGAATAGGTGGGCCCTTTCCCACAGTTTGTTCGATGATAAGCATGCTCATATATCAATTATGAAACCCTCCAACGCATAAAAAAACCCTCCCTGCACACAAAGGACAAAGAACAGCCATCATCAGAGAAGACATAAAGAACATAAGGCTTTTTGAGGGCTAATCCGAGATCAAAGACAAATTAAAAGGATTAGGCCTTCAAAAAGTGATTAAAGATGAAGGTCAAAGGTTTAAAGCATAAAGGATTAATGAATAAAATAGTTACTAAGTAGAAACAGAGATAAAGGCGGTAAAACAGAGTATCAAGGATAAATCAAGGTTTAAAGAGCCTAAAGGCAGACTTCTAATTAAACAAAGACAGATAACCCAAAGATAGCCTCAAATAACTCAGCAAGGAAACAATTACTCTTCCCAAATGATCAAACTGCCACCTATAGCATGTTTCCTTTACATAAAGGCATTTGGATAGTTATTACATAGTCAGAAGATATTTTATCTGTCAAGGCAGTTATTGTAATAGTTAAAATAGGCCTCAAAGTTAAACTTTTCACCTATTTACCCTTAGAAGTTAAGACAAAGTTATTAAAACAAAGAAGTAGCTGCAGATATTCTTGCCTTAAGCCTTGCATAGTTTTCAAGGTCAGGAATGCATTTACTCTGTAATTAATGATACCCAAACCCTATCTTAACCTCACCTCCTCATTTGTAGCATAAATACTACATTTGAACTCATTGTATTGTTGGTATTTGATGACTCTTTGAAGAAATACATAGTCTCTTGGAAGTTGAAGGAAAATTGATGTCTTGGATCTTGTGGATGCCCTGATCTGTTTGTTGATGGAGGAGGCTAGATCACTGGATCCCTGAGCTTGGTTGTTGGTGAAGTACTTCTATCTATTATTGTTATTTCCTGTTTTCATTATGTTCCATATTTATTTGTTACAGTAGAGTAAAAGTTTTAGGCTAAGGAATGCCTTTTAAAAGCACCTTAGTTTTGTTTACTCTTCACTGTCTTAATGTTTTCTTGTACAAGGTCTGACTGAAGGATTCTTAATTTTCCTTCAGTTCCATCTATGCTTGTAAATCTTAGAAATGATTCAATAGAATATAACCAAGGAGTCTCCCTTTTGGTAAGTCCATATCCCTTTGAGTACGGCTTGAGAGGTTGTTTTAAGGAATGATTTCAATAGAGTGAAACCAGGGAAATTAAGTGGTGAGTCTATGCTCCTTTGAGTACAATTTGAGATATTGTTTCTAAAGATATTTTAAAAGTATGATAAGTAAAGTCTAAACCAGGGAATTCTATGGTTTGCCCTATCCTCTGGACTACCTCAAAAGGTTTCTTTAAAGATTCCTAAAGAGTTGGTCAAAAGCAGATTAGATTATTTTTGTTTGATATTAGGCTGCTCTTACTTTTCATCTTATATGTTTTCTTATCTGAAAGTAGTCTTTTGATTGCTGGATTGTTGTCTAAAAGGTTTGCTTATTAAAAGTCTGTCCAAAGAAGTCTATGGTTTGCCCTGTCCTTTGGCTTGCTTCAAAACAGATGCCTTGAAGGATGTTTCTTGTTTAAAGTACATGATAAAGAATTCTTAATTACTGTTTGTCCTACTTTTCATTCTTATCCTTAATGTTCACCTCATAATCATAAACTTTGAAGATCCATTGGCCAAGTTAGGTTTGCCCTATAATACTCCCCGATCCATTTATTAACTTATCATGTCTTTCATTTGACTCCATTGCCCAATGACCTAGAGATTTCCCATTCTATCTATGCTCTTTGATCATCATACCCAACCAAACAAACAAAAAAACTCATACTTCATAACTAGCCTAAACTCAACCCTTAAAAGCAAACAAGCACACACCTTTGCAAACAACCTGAGAGATCCCTCTCCGAGTTTAGGAAGGCTAGGTCCTAGAAATCTAAAGATTGGTTACATGTTGCCTTGTCATTTGGTATGCCAATCTGCCAAATCACAGGACCCAACATTTTGGCGATCACGGTGGGACTTGAGTATATGATGGCCTAAAAAACTCTTATAGACTCCTTTTACCTTCAAAAAAGCTTAAAGAAAATCAAGCTATCAGCCATAGAGTAGACTCTGTTTGTTTCACCATCTTAGCTACATGATGATTCAGGTATAAAACACTCTTGCAAACCAAAGAACCATATAAAACTCAGAAAAACCCAAAAATACTCCTAGATTGGCTTTTATTACTTATTGGTGGTGGACCATAACATATTTTACCTTCAAAAGAGCTAAAAACTTCCACCTGGTGACTCCACTAGTCCCAGTAGGCCTATTACTCTACTAGTACTCTTATATTTCCTTGGGATTATTTCAAATTATTCCTTAGAAGTCTAGAGGCCTAGTCCAATTTTTTAGGAAGAAAATAAACACTAAGAGAGTTTAAACTTTTGAAAACAGTCCTTATACCTTTCAGCCTCTCTTAAAATTTTGAACTTGAAATTGGCTTCACATAGGATCAATACTAGATCTCATCCAGACCCAAATCCTCCTACAATAGTTGATGATCCAGAAAAGATTTTGTGGTAAACTTCTAGATCTGGAAATTTAACTACTAATAGGACTATCCAAAGAACAAGATCTGTTCCTGAAAACCTTACAATCTTGAAAGATCCTCGCTTTGACTTGTCTCATACAAGGAACCTATTCAGAAACAAGTCATATAATGACATAGACCAAGTTGACCTTGACCCCACATATTTGCAACAAATCTCTAGTAGAGAAGCTTCCCCTTCCACTCCACCTGATTCTCAGTTTCTCCATCACTTTAGCTCCTTCCATAACAATTCTGCTTAAAATCAGTTTGTTGTTCCTAGCACTTCCAATACACCCATCCATACTTCCACTTTTCAAAACACTCCATTTCATCCTACTTTCCCTTTCACAAATCCACCTCTTGTAAATCCACCATCTTTTCCTATCATGGCTGCATGGTTATATGCCCCATTAGTGTTACCACAACCTTTGGTTCCTTTACCGAATGAATTCAATCTAGAATTCCCCATTTCACTGGAACTGAACCCATTACTGATCAACAACATGTAGATAAAATGAATGATGCTTTTGATTACATGGAAATAGAAGAAGAGACCATTAAGATGAGAATATTTGCCCAAATTTTAGGAGGAGAAGCCAAGAAATGGTTTAAAAACTTAACTCCTAATAGCATAAATGATCTCCCTTCTTTATACCAAAAATTCATAAACAAATGGGAAATAAAAAAGACTCCTCTCCAGATCCTTTCAGAATATAGAAACCTTAAAAGAAACATTGGGGAAAGTGTCCAAGATTATTGCACTAGATTCAATAGTGTTTACAATGCACTTCCCCCAAACATGAAACCTCCACTAGGCTTGGCCTTAGCTAAATTTCCTGAAGGCTTTGATCCAGACATGGCCTACTAGCTAAGAGAAAGAGACCCCTTAACCTTAGAAGATATGAAAAGGGGAGCCATAAGTGTAGAGGCAAATCTGATTGAAAAAAGAGCTAGTTTGAAATCAGAGAAAAGAGTTGCATACAAGGATGAAACAATGGCATCAACCTCATCATCTGTTGCCAAAATTGACAACTTAGTGAGGGTGATGGAAAGAATGCTTGAGAAAATAAACCTAAATGATAAAATGCCTCCAAGAGAAAACCAAGTTAATCCCCAAAATAGAAATAGAAATCCTAATTTCAGAAGAGACCCTATTCAAGATAGACAAAGAGATAATGATCAGCAAATTAGGCCTTCCATTCAACAAAACTATGTAGATCAGGAAGAAGAAAGGGAAACTGAAAGGTTGGAAGAAAATCTTGTCAATCTGATAGGATCTGATAGTGTTGTAGAGGTAAATCCCCTCTACGGACAGAGGTGATCCCTACTAGCCCAGATCGGGTCTAGCAGCAATCGTATCACGCTAAGGTGCAAGTTCCTAATTGCAATAAACCAAATGGCGAAGAAGGCTTACCTTGAATCCAACGTTGTTGTTTGTAGAGAAGATGGCGCTCCCGTTTCCTTGCTCCAGCAGATCACAATCCTCTCGCTTGCCGCGATCGAACACCTGCACACACAAGAAACACGACAAACACAAGCGTAAAACCCAATATATGCAATTATGTATCAGTCAGAGAGGACACAACTCATGATCATAATGAACAATACGAGTGGAACCATAACCAATAGTCGCTTATCATTAATTAATACAAAGGAAAATACAACCTGGCTCTGACGCTGAATCTTCCTTCGGCGGGTCGTCAGCGGAATACGTCTCGGTAAAGCTCGTCGGGAATGGGGACAAGCCTCTCTCTTCGATCGTCAATCTCCTTGCTACTGATTTGGCTCTATGAGGACTATTGCAACATTCTTTAGGCTATGAAGGCTCTTGGAGACTAGCTTGCAAAGGGAAATGGCAAGCTTATATAGATGGTGGAAGGGGAGTTGGGATCCCTACAATCATGGGATTGGCCCTATCCTCAAGGAAGCTTCCATGAGAGGTGGAAAACCACTTCCTCTACATGGAGATCCAGAGCCAACCTCCCAACTCAATTTAGAGACCAGTTCAAGAATTGGTTGGAGTCAATCTTCCGCCATTTATTTTTTAAAAATACCCTTTATTAAGCCTGGCGCGAGTGCGACTCTAAGACAAAGCGCCAATTGGCGCGCCCTCTTTGGAGTATTTCCCCCATTGGCACAGGTATAACACTGGCTAGTCGCGCTACGGATGGAAAGGATATTTTTAGGGTTTTTCACAAGGAGTTGTCTTCAGGGGAATAAAATTCCATGACTAGGGGAATGCCATGAAAGTGTTTTCAGATCATGTCATTTCTCACAGGTCACGAAATAAGCCCTCCAATGTGCAGGACGAGGAATTGTAGGGACGGTGACAAATTTCTGTGTAACAGATGCCCCCTAAAGCATGAGGCTCGAAAGAGAGAGAGGGGTGAAATGCTTTACGAGAACGTGTCCAATTGAAAACACTGCTGTCGGAAAACTTGCATAGAGAAGTACAACTGATATCTCAAATACATGATACATATGTGGTATGGGCGTAACCTTCCATAACAGAGTATACAAGAATCCAGATCCAAGGCATGGACATAGCCATCCGATAAGGATTGATAAAGAGACTCGGGTATGGTTGTAGGCATCCAATCAGTGAGTCATGTAACCAATCATAATAATCCACAAAACCACAGCCTGGATTCCAACAGACAAAATCTAGGGTCTTGCGCTCCATCTCGACCCGAAAAAAGTACAAGTTCAAGCATGCGAATAAGTGAGCTGAAGTTGAACATGCAAGATCATCGCCTGATTACCAGCCAATGATGAAAGCTGTTAACATACGCGAGAGGTACCACCAATAATGATAATGGCCCTCAATTTATTATAGGTACAATCTACGGCATGCAAATTAGTGAGCTGGCATCGAACACCCGTAGAATCACTCGATCGGAGGCCAATGATGAAAACCTCATGTCGAATGCAAAGAACCTACCATTGAGGCATGCAGGCTCCAAGGTACCAAAAGGGAGTCTCTAGATCAGCTTCCCAGATAATGAGCTGAAGTCAACAGGAAGTGACCTTGATTGAAGGTGGGCCATAGTGTTTCCCACATCATTGACGCGAGATAGAGGAACATAATGTCTTTGTGAATCAAGATCAGATGAGAATCAGAGGAAGGTTGAAATTTTGTAGAGGTCAACTTCTCTTGAACATATCGGCGGCACAACAGTGGATTTGGAAGTATTTGACATCAAAAGATTAGAGGTCATGATGACGAGGCAAAGAGCAGATGAGAGGTCAAAAAGGGTCACCCAAACCCACAGAGGCAAGTGGAAAACGAGATGAGATGTCCCCAACCCGACACGAATGCAGACAAGTGCCATGTTCAAGAGCGACATACTGCCGACATGACAATGATGCTGGTTCCATTTTCCCCACCATTCCATCTCGGGCGAGTACCCCAATTATTTTGGAAAACAAGCTTAAAGGGGTAGCATATGCTTGTAATATAAGTTCATCCTTCTGACGAATCCATCCTAGTACATTTAACGAAGCCCTAGGAAGGAGAAACTTAATATCATCATTACGATCGGATCCGATGTCAATGGCTTAACGAGTCTCGATACAAAGGGAGAAATCAACGTCTTTTTCATATTTAGAGAGTTTGAAAAGACAAATGAAAATTAAACACTAACAAATTCCTTTTCGTAAATAGTTCCTCAAATTCGAAAACGGTTAAAACTATGCCTCGAGGAAAACCAAACGTTGCTTAGTGAAGCTAGTATTCCTTTTTCAGAAATAATCTTATCCCACTCGAAAAAGGGTTAAACGTATATCGTATTGCCGCCTTTGTGCCCACTTTAATGAGATCGAAACGACAAGGGACTCGACAATCTTTTCATGTTTAGAGAGTCAGAAAAGAGCTGAAAGATGACTCCACCTGGAGGAACGAGTGGTATAAAGGGTAGCAAATGGTTTCGGTAATGGTGGAACTGATCAAAACAAATAAAGGTTAAGAGGCTGGCTAACAGGACCACTCATCGCAGTGGTTCCTCAGGAACGGGTAAAACAACCAAGTGAAGGAATATGATTGGCCAAGCAGATAATGACAATGGAATGAGAAGACCAAGGCTCATCTGGCAAAAACAGGCTGACAAAATGGCAATCACAAGAGGTAAGATGGGAAAAGTTTCATTTTTACACAAGCTTGAAATCAAGAAACTTTGCTTGAAGTTGGTTTCATTTTTACACAAGCTTGAAACAAAGATAAACTATGCTTGAAACAGGTTTCATTTTTACACAAGCTTGAAATGAAAACAAACTATGCTTGAAAAAGTAAGCATGCCCCCAGCATGGTGACTCAATTCGAGGTACATGCCCCCCAAGCTTCAATCTATATGAAAGGCAGATAAAGTGAAGGTTCAAGTTACGAGATCAAGAGAAAGACTCGACTGGGATTTTACGAGATCTAAACAAAGACTCGAATTGAACAGGAACGTGTTTCATTATTTTAACAAGGTTGACACATTAAAAGAACTATCCTCGGACACCCTTGTTTCATTTTTTAAGGAGCTTGACACAAGACAATGAACTATGCTCCGACAACCTTGTTTCATTTTTTAAGGAGCTTGACACAAGACAAGGAACTCTACTCCGGACAAACCCGGTTTCATTTTTTAAGGAGATTGACATAGGAAAAGAACCATGCTCCGACCGACTTCATCATAATGAGCAATAATTCATCGCTTCCAAGATTTCCACTCCCGATGGAAGGAAAACATCCTGGAAGTCAGGACCCAATGACCCCAGTGCGCACTGATGCACACAATGGCACTATCACCGGTGCACAGTACCTGGAAAATGGCGTACAGTTGACCCGTGGTGGGGCAGATCACCATGGATAAAACTAGAAGGTATGATGGCGCGCTGCCACATTAGGACCAAAGAAGAGCATCAATGGTCACAATCCATCTCTTCATGTGGAAAACGTACCACACGAAAAAGGGAGGAGACAAGCGCTCCCATGGCATAGGTGTAATCGCGCCCCAAAAGCAGATTGAAATCCAAGGGGCCTGGAACAACCATCACGTCCATATGGACGGTTTTACCTCCCAATGTAATAGGTAACCTTGGAAGGATCCCTAATGGTTGACTAGTTCTTCTGTTAAACGCCAAAAGATTTTGCGTAACAGGCACAAGTGGCGGCAAACCGAAAGATTTCCAAGTAGTTAAGGATAGAATACTAACAAACGTGCCTTCATCTATAATAGTGCTAGGTACGACCAAATCAAAGGTTTGTACTGTGATCTCAAAAGTCACATAAGATGGAAGGCGGTATCCCACAAATCGATTCCAATCAAAGGAAGTAACCAAACTACTTGGAGGGGCTACCATCGAACCGATATGGTCTTCCCCTGGTGTTATGCAAGAAGAAGGAGCATCCTCCACGACCTTCACATCCTCGTAGTTCTTCTTGTTTCTTCAGATTCTTAGACTTGGAGAAGGATTATCCGTCCCTATACCTCAAGAAGCTGCTCCTCCACCTCCCATGATGGAGGTAAATCTCCTCTACGAACAACAACGTTGGACTTGAGGTAGGCATTCGTCGTAGTTTGGCCTCATTTCGCAATTAGGAACTTGCACTTAGCGTGATACGATTGTTGCTGACCCAATCCGGGCTAAGAGGGGATCGCTCTGTCCAGCAGAGGGGATTCACCTCCACAACAATAGTGAGATAGATGTTTTCCTCACTAAAGAAGTACA